>JAQFVV010007668.1:0-67567 GCA_028023455.1 Epiperipatus broadwayi
AGTTACTATTATAATATATTACAAATTTCTTATATTTCTTAAATTTTTACTTAAGAAATTCATGAATAAAATTTGAAAGTCTACAGTTCTTGAATTTTTATTGATGTTAACATCTACAAAAACATGGATTCTTGAAATAATTATAGATTAAATAAGCCTTTAAACATTCTTTCTATTTGGTTTTACTTTTGTTAGCATGGGTCATCATATTATATTGATGGAATTGGAATGTGTAATGGTTTCAACATATGTTTGTTTGGGTAATTTAAACTTTTTTAATAAATCTATGTCAATATTTGTATATAATATATTATCAATAAAAAAAAATTCTTTTTGGAAAAAAAAAAAACTCCAAATGGGAATCAACATGGAAGTATTCAAGTAAATATCTGTTAACAAAAAATAATTATTTCTAGACTATAATATACTTAATATATTTGACATGGAAAAGCCAGATGAGAAATACTCTATTTAGATCAATTACATGATCAAAGATAATAAAAAAAAAAAAGCAATTCCCACACTAAATTTTAAACTGAAACAAGACAATATATATAAAAATAAATATATTTTACAATGACCCATTTAAAAAAAATAGAACATCTGGAATTCTTTAAAGTGGAAAGAAAAGAGCTAATAACATGTAAAAGAAATATAATTATGAAAAAATTGTAAGAGAATAAATACTTCAGAAATATAAAATATCTTGATTTTAGAAACAAGATTGTTATTGGCACAGTACATTATGAAATGTAAAAGAACTAATTAGTAAAACGCTAGTGCATTGAAGGTGAAACTATTCCACATAACAATTTATTTAGGCTGAGCACTTTCAGTTTCGTTACTCCATAATCACAGCCTTGTAGATTGTCAACGATAATTTTTTAAAAAGCCCTTACAATTACCCTTTTTTTAATACCAAGTATTTTAAATGAAGAAATAAGATGTGCAATTAAATCTATGAAGAATGGAAAAACTCCAGAAAATGATAAGAAATAAATTATTGATAAAATATCTAAACTACAAATATATATCACATTACTGGAAAAATGCTGCAGTAGTATTTAAAACAATAAAAAGACATTAGAATTTACAAACCAACTTGTCCATTTTTTACTAGACTATTATTAAGATCTTGCATAGAATTCATTTACAGAGAATTTTGAAGTCAAATAAAAACTAAATTGTATTTTATAAATACAACTTACTCCTTAGATGTGATATGTTGGACTATTTCCATCAACTATGAGTGAATGTTGAGCATACAGAAAAATTTAAACTTTATTTAAACTTTTCAAATACAAACAGTAATAACACACTATTAGACAACACAGGTTAATAATTAACACAATGTTTTGAGTAGTATTATTCTTCACTCTTCTTCAGGTGTTGCTGGCCTGATATGCACAATGACAGTATTCGCATAGAAGTTGAGCTCGCACCTTTAGATTTTTGAATATCAAATTTAAGGCAAACGCACTTTAAAAGCTATTTTAGCACAATATAAATATTAAGAGAACTTATAAAAATGATCAAGGAGTAAAAGATGCCATTTTACTTTGGAATTGTAAATTATGGAAAGAAATAATTCTATAAACATTTTTGTGATAATTAAAACTTTAGAACATCCAGAAATAGATATACATTATTGTGAATTATAAAGAATATTTAACAAAATACAACAGACTATACTATATGGTAACATTAAACAGCAAAATAATTACATTTCTTCAAAATATTTTATAGTATTTTTGAAGGAATTATTTTGTGGATTAAAATGAAAAACTAACTAAATAAAAATGAATGGAAATTACTTAAGTCATCTGCATTTTTTAAATTATATAGTTGATGTACAAATGAAATAAAGGTCAAACTAAGACTAAAGATTAAAAAAATTAAAGTTTCAAATAAGTGTTCAATGATTTTTCAAAGAAGAAAATAAAGATTAATAATAGAAATATAATTGAGAAAATTAATCAAATAATTAAACCTATAATGCTTTGATAAGAAATAATTGAATGTTATAAAAAATAAAATATACCTATGTGTTTAAAAAGGAAGCTTTTTTGTTTATTAAATGTATTTTACCAATATTAGAAAAACAATAAAGACTTTGGATAACATTACTGAAGTATGGAGGAATGTATGTTGGGAATAAAAAGGATCAGAAGCAAAATATACTAATGAACGAATTAAAAAACTAAAATAAAGATGTTTCTGGAACTCACTAGAAATGTCAGTAAATAGCAACTGGAATCTAAAATCCTATCCAAAAAGATTGTAAAAAAATTAGATGACAGAGGAGATGAATGAATAAAAAAGTTCACTGGAGTGATATGGTTGCACTAGATCTGGAAAGACTTTCATTCTGAAATGGATTGACAATATTTGAAAGAGATGTACTATTTTTATAAATTGTATGCTTGAAATTTATTTCCTGTCTTTTCAATCAATTTATGCATAGATCATCTACAAAATTTATATCACATTAACAATACTAAAAGAAAATGCATGTTTCACTGAAAATAAAAAACTGCTAAACAAATTATTGACAAAAATATATGTATTTTCTACATGTAATATTAAGAAAGTAGATTTAGAATATAAAACATTTAATGAATAAAAAAAGATGTTAACAAATAGATACAGAAAAAAAAGGTTTCAAAGTTTTTGAAGATCAAAAAGTGGATTGTCCCAAAACTCAGTGATTTTGTTTATATCAACACTACAAATTTGTCAAAAATGCTTTTGTATACACTATTTATTTCAGAAACATGTAAATTTATATCAAAAAGAAAATTGAATGATTAAAAAAAAGCAATAAAGATTGCATTTGTGGCAAATAGATGAAAGGGAATAAACAAATAAACTGGAAGGCTAGGATTAGCAATAAAAAAGCATTGTAAAAAATGTGTTGAGTAAATTATAAAGAAAAAATGAATTGGATTAGGGAAAGACATATTGAAAAAGTATACAACTTATGAATTGAGCTATGAATGTTTGAAGAATAGGGCCAAGAAAGAAGTTACCACATTGTTGCATGAAAGTAATGATATATTTCAATTTATAAAAATACTAAGTCGTAAATGTTATTGAAACTTCATCATTCCTTTCAATTTTAAAAGTTCCATTAATCACCTATGATTTTCTAAGTAATAGTGACATTAGGGAGATATCACACTTTAAAATGGCCATTATCAGTTTAGATTACTTGCATCCTTTAGGCATTTCACAATTTGTCTTATTAAAAGCTGAAACATTTGCAACTAAACTAAAAAAGAAGTCATTGTTGGAAAAAAATAAAAACAAATAATTAATTTCATGTATGAAAAGTAAATTCATTAACCTTTAGACATACTATCTTCCAAATAAACTATACAGTATAAACTGGCTATATATGTCATCAAAAGAAATGATCTCAGTTATCACTTTTTTTATGATATGGAGTAAGAGTCATGCTTAGGATATTAAAAATATTACATTTTAGCAATTAACAAAAAAGATACACAAAATTATGTTTATATTTGAAAAATATTTTATAAACGACCACAAAATTATACTTAAAAAATACTTTTTGTCATTGTATTATTTTAACAATTTTTAAGACAGGCTTTAACTTGTATCAAATGCGTCTTGAAATTTTTATATTAGTCAAGCAATATCTTTATTTTGCCAATAGAGGGACCTCCCAAACCATGACACAAGATAGTGACTTTTTATAAAGATAACAGCAGCAGTCTTATTTAACCAACTTTCCCTTTTACCGCCCTCAAAATTTTGTGTTGGGGGGGTGGGAGGGTGTTTCCCCCCCTTTTTCCTCTTTTTTCTTTAAAAAATTAATTGGAATTTATATTTTGAGTAATAATTTTGATTTTTATTAAAAATATAAATTATATTAAATTTGTAATTATTTATTAATAAACAGGAAGAATTTTTAAATATTATTTTTTTATTTTTATTTCTTTAAATTTAAAATTTATTTTAAAAATATAAGTTTGTGGAGTTTTATTTTTTAAAGAGAGGGGGAAAGGGGAGGGGGAAAATTTTTGGGTTGATAGGGGGAAGGTAGGTAAATTTTTAAATAAAAAAAAAAAAAATACAGTCAAATTCGATAGATCAATATATCTCTAATAAACTATACTTTCCATAATGAATGCAAGTATTAGGTTATTGATAAGTTAAAAAAAGTTTTTGAAATAAAGATTATCAAATTTTATAGACATAAATTTGTTTATTGATTTTATTTTTTATATAAAATTTGTTGACCATTTTATTTATATAAAATCTATTATAAAATATTCTGTTATTTTAAAATATAATGCATATTTCATTCATTATTTAATCTTGAACTCTGCTGTTTATTTGGGAAGGGAGATTTTCATGCTTTATAGACCGAAGTATATTCCACATATTTTTTGGGATAGATTACCCTAATCAATTGATATATAATTTTTTTTGCACATTCAAAATAGATGGGAAAATTCTCATGTTCAGATTCACAAGACAGTTGAACAGACTATGTAAGATTCTTCATCAATATAAAATATCGAAGAATTTCTCATTAATATTTTTTCTTATTCAATCAAAATCACATGTTAACCTAACTTTACAAAAAAAAAAAAAAACTTGTATTAAAATAAGACAACATTTTAGTATTAAAAATTTTGTAGACAAAATGGTAGCTCAAAAAAGCAATTAAAATCAGGAAATATAATTAATCGTCTCATTGATATTTCCATCCTGCCATTTATCATAAAATGAGAATTTGCATGCTTCAATTAACTATGAGAGCTATGCAAGCTGTAGCATTATTATTAGGTCCTCTAATCAAAATTCAGATTAAAATAAACAATGTAATATTATTGCCAGCTTGAAAGTAAAGAAAAATCACACATCGATGAAAAAAATATTTTTAATGGCCATGATACTATGAAATAAATTCATAAGAACTTCTAATCTTTGTATAGGGAATCATCAATTCGAATTTTTCAAGATAACTCAATTTAAATGAGAATTCAAAATAATTGCTTCTTAATAACTATTAATTAAAAAAATACTTCCAAATTATATATTGAATTCTACTTGTTATTAAAAATATTAAGTGTAAATTATTTATAAAATATAAAGTTGTGATTTATTGCTGTATATATTATTAAAAAAATACTAAAAGAACACAATTTGTATTGTCAGAGATCAAAATATTCATCATAGATAAGTTGTTTAATAAAATTGTTTAAACTTATTTTAGACTCCTTAATACTCTGCTATGATATACTGCAATCCATAATCCAATTAGCAAATTATATAAATATTGCTCATATAAACGTGGTATTGAAACTAATTTTCAACATGCATCATAAAAGTTTTCTATATTTTCAGATATATTGGAATAACTTTAAACATAAATATTAAGCATTAGAAATAGATTAGAAAAATCTTATAAAAGCTACATATTAATGTTATTTTGGCTATGTGATAGCAATTAAAAACTATGTAAATAGCTATTACAACATGTCTATGGAGCTCTAAAAGAATAATTTTAGCCTAAAAAATAATTCAATCACACAAGTCATGTCAAATTCTGTTCAAATATTAAAAAATATTTTGAGATTAAAAATAACCTATTCATGATGGAGAAAGATCATGTGAATAAATAATTTGCAGTGAATAAAATAAGTGGATATCAAACAGCAAATATTTTCTTAAATGTCTATATGCAAAGTGTGATGCTGAAATTGACAAAGTAGATAAAACTTGCAGCAAGCAACACAGATTTGTTACAATATTGTAATAATTTTTTTATTTTAAAGTCAGAAAAAAAAAAGTTATTTACATTAAAAATTAGTGTCCTTATAATCTGATCAACATGAATTAAGATCTTCAAGCAATGTGCCCAATATTCTGCAAATAGATAAAACAATTTTAATAAATTTTTAGAAGATATCTAGGACATCATTTTTAACCATTATCAATCTACTGCAGGATGATCTTTCAAACTTTAATTCATCTTCTCCAATCTCTAGACTCTTCACATTACTTCTTCATACTTCCTTATTTCATCCATTCATCTTACATAGTCTTTTACAATCTCTTGGAATTCAGTTTACAATTTCAACTGTCCATCTATTATCATCTCTTCTAGTAATAGGTCCAATGCAATTTCATTTCAATCTCTTAATTCTTTCAACTATGTCAGTAACACATATTTGTTCTCTTACACAATCTCTTCTTTTAACATGCATCTCATATTTCTTTAAGTGGTCTGAAATCTCTGTATTGTTTTTCTATTAAGTGTCCAAGTCTCAGATCCATAAGTAAGAACTGTTGAAAACACATTTATTAAAAACTTTCTTTTTTAAACTCATAGGCATTCTACCAAAAGCACTCCAACTAAGTTTAATTCTAAGATTAATTTCATCCATTGTTTCCATCTGTGTTGATAATCTAGCAGATATTTATAGTTAACTTTTTTAAATTCATAATTATTATTTTTCAATTTTTTTTCTTCAGAGAAAAGGCATTAATACTTCAAACCTTTTAGCATTTTTCTTCAATTCTAGTTTACTTTTTCTAATAACTCTTGTAACATTTCCTGAAGCTCTGATACATTATTTGTAAAAACAACTATGTCATCTGCAAAATCTAAATGACTTGAATACTTTTTTATTCCTTTAACTTCCCATTTTAATCCACAGAATACTTCTGCTTGTTGAAACTAAATCTCTTTGCATCAAATCTTCAATGCAATTGTTGTATACATGGAGCGATTTTTTAGCAGCCTCTCATATAATAAACATTAAGCTAATTATATATGAAATTTAAATTAATACATAACAGTGCAATATTTCCTAATATAATTTTTGGTATTACAGTCCATGTACAATATCAGAGCAGGGGATATTATCAAACTGATATTAGAAAGTAAAAAAGATTTTATTATGAAAAACTTTATTTTTTGTAAAGTTTCCATGTCAATACATGGCCCAGATAGCCAATATTTTAGAAATTGTCATTATTATGCTATTAAAACTTTTATGAAAACTATTGAGAACATTCTATATTGCATAAAAGTAAATTTCTAAGGACTATTAATTCACAAAATATTAATCTCAATAAATGTTCTAATTGTTTTAATATGACCTATAAATGCCCAGCAGATATACAATTTATGACCATTTTCATCATCTAAATTTTGTTTGCACCTTTTAAATCGTGTATCCAGAATACATTATGAATAAAATTTTAGTGGTAGTTGTACTTGACGTGGTTTTGTCCAAATCTAGTATTAAATTATCACTTATTATCATTAAACCTAATTAGACTACTAACTGTTTCAGTTCAATGTATTATAAAAGTCTCAATGTCCATAGTGCTTTAGTTAAATAAGTTCATATCTGACAATAAAATTATTAAAGGTGATATTTCCCCAAATTTGATAAGGATGCTTATGTTTTCCTGATTTGATGTTATCACAAAAAGTCATGAAGACAATCAAAATTATTAATGTGCACTCGTTCATCTAATTTAAATAAAACTTCCTAATTTCCACAATGGAATTAGCATATTTCTTTCCTATGGCAGGAAATTAGTGACCAAACTATCCAGCTTAATTTTGCATTCAAAAATATACACATCTAATTAAATAATTCCAGATCTCCCAATTTTACATTTCTCTAATGCCAATAAAAAACTATAAAAATTTATAATTGAATTTTCTCTAATTTAATTATTCTCAACAATTTGTATATAATGTTCTAATATTTTCATGGTTATATGTTGTAGTCTTTTTTGTGTTAAATGGTATATTATTTTATTAAATTCCTAGTTCTTCATTAAAACCTTACTTTACCTTAATAATGAATATTTCGAAACATCAGGAATTTAATAAACTATATATAATACATGGTTTAATACAAAAAAGAGTTTAGATATATATTCACTAAATTATAATAAGTCATACATAAATTCTATTTTTGGAATCCAAGAACATTATATTTGTGGAATTTTCTATATGATTTGGATTGATTTACAATAAACTTTTCACCTGATTGGTTGGCAATTCTAAAGAACAATAATTTGATGCTTCTCTCTCAACTATATTACCTACTAGATGAAATATAAGTTGAACATATAGATGACTGGAAATAATTGATTTGAATTGACTTTCTGTTCTCAATTTTTCCATTACAAAAAATGATCCATTTCTGTCACCAACAAATCACTAAATCATGTTTTTCTCAACTGTAATTCCTATCAAATTATGATTCTCCCAATGGCCAGTCTATTTTTTTAAAAGTAGTAACTAAACTATATTTATATTAAGGCAATTATACAACAATGTGCTATAAGTGATAACATTTGATCATTAGCAATACTTTTTCATTTGTCAATATTTTTACTTTAGAATCTCAAATGTCTATAGTTGCATCTGAAATATTAATGAAAATTTTATTAAATGCATCTGTTCAAATTCTCTTGCAATACATTATGACCAAGCAATATTTGATCAAATACAGATAATTGTTATTCTTGCCATTTTATTAATAAAATTTATCCTGTTTTCATTATTTAATGTTACATTGACTCTTAAATAACTCAAGTGACTATCCATTATTATCAGTTTGGGTCTTAGAAAAGCTCATGCCAAAAAATTAACAAACAAGTACTCGTGTTTTATTTTTATTTATAAGTAATATTCACAGGTTTTGGAGTTATAATTAGTTTGAAAAATGTATAATTTAAACACATATATAATGGTTTCCAGTCTTTCATAACCATCACAAAAATGTGTTTGAAGCAAAATTATAATCAACTATAAAAATAATTGTTTGCTTATTTAATTCTAAATTTTAAATTAAATAAGGTTACAAATAAATAATGATCATTATTAAACATTTTATTTCTTCACTATTATTTATGCAAAATCATTTTCAATCAGGTATGAAGAAAATAAATATAACAATCATATATTATTAGCACCCTGTATAGTGGATCAAAATTCAATTTGAACACTTCTGGTGCTCAAACATCATATCTCTAGAATATAAATTTATTCAATTAATTATAATTGTAAATCCCCCCCCCCCAAGTTTTTTAATATGTACCTTAAAAAAAATGAATTAATGACATTCATATGATAGATACACAAACAAAATATACAATTTATTGTTTGACTGTTTCAATAAATATATTTACATAATAATAACAGTATTATACAAATAATTTAATAGAATATATGGTTTCAGCTAATTTAAGCACTTTTCAATTAAATGTTTATAATAATAATTTCCATTCACAAGTAGTCACAATATCTCATTAATTTTTATATAAAAATATGACCAACTGATGAGCTCTAGTTCAGCATAAAATGCATCTTGGAAGTCATGCCTCTTAAAATGACTTTGTTTTCCAAAAATGTGTAGTTGTTATTAATTATATTACATACAAGCGCTTTAACACACTAGATGAAGAAGCTGTTATTGGTAACAAAACAATCAAAGTAAATTAATGGAGACCTAGCACCTTAGAGGTATTGTTCCTCATATTCATGGCCAAAAGAGATTTTTTAAATCGTTGTTGTGATATTGATAAATGGTAATGTATATAAATTAACTTGTCCATTTTCTGGAGATAGCAAAACATGTCACATCTATTGATTGTGTTATCATTGATGATAAAATAACTTCTTTAATCTTCCTTTTACAATCATTAGCCTGTGCATACTATTTTGGGGTTGGAGGGTTCGAACATATGACCGGCCTGCTTCTCATGCTCAAAAAATATTGGGATGTTATAGTTGTTCTTTTTTGCTCTTCTGTAGGTATACATGTGTTGAGCAACTCTATTATAGACAGTGGCCTTAGTTCCCCCATAGTATGTGGCACTGCATCCTGCCAGAGGGAATGAAATGCTATATATGACTTGGGTGTTTGTCCGTATTGTTAATGAGTCTGTTAGTATTGGGTAGGATGTGGAAGCCGATCTTAAATTCATTAGCTAAAGTTTTTATAAGCTATTTAGATACTTTGGCGATGTAAGAGATGATTTGAGGTTTATCTTTAAGTGTTGTTAGCTATTGATTTTTTATAAAATTGATAAATTTTCTTAGTAATTAATCTATAGCTGGCACTTAATAAATCTCTTATATAGCTTGCAATATTAGCCTTCTTATCAGCCTCGAATTTACATAAATTTTGATTCCTAAATAAAAACGCATTTAGACCTGCAAATTTATGCGATGTAGGCGAATTGGAGTTCGGGTGGGTGAATCCTCTGACCTCAAGAGGTTTGATAATCATGCAATAATGCAGAGCTCTGCCTTCTCTATGGACTAGCAAATCTAAATATTTTAATTTCTGCCATTCATTCTCCCAGATGGTGTTCATGATTAATTTAGTTTGCAGCTGTAATTCATTTTGAATGTTTGTGATTATAACTTTTGGAGCTGCAATGAACACATCAACATAACGCAAGTATATTAATCCAGAAGTGGTATTTAGAGATGATTTGCTTTTCGATGAAGTTTAAAAATATGCTAGAAATTACCCCACTTAAGAGAAGACCTATTTTTCATATCATACTATTTACCCTCAAAAGTGGTAAAAATGTTAGTCTAACCAATTAAGGCTAGGATAAAATTCATGCATTCAGCTGGACAATGATTATTTATTAATTCTTTGTGAACGATGTCAATCAACCACTTCCTGTTAATCAATCCATATAACTGTCACATCCATGGCTGCAATTTCAAAATCTTGATCTACTAATGTATTCTTAATTTTTCTAACGAAATCGAAGGAAGGCTTAATTGTGTAGTCGCCAAAACCTATGTTATCAACCAAACATCTATAAAAGATATTGAACATGGAAAAAAGAGAAATAAATCGGGGCTAAAGATAATCTCTAGTTTAATAAATTAGTGATAATCATTACTGTATTTATCTAGAGTGGATTGTGTCAAAATTGTAAATGGAAAGCTATATCTGTCACTTGTAAATCAAAATATAATAATTTACTATTGATAAATACTGCATAAGATATATGATAGTAATTTAGGTAATTGATGAATAATTCAGCACGAGTTGCATTCTGGGAGTCATTCGTATTTTAAGACATCTTTATTTGTATTTCAAGAATGTGTGAAGTTATTAAATACATCCATATTACCATTTTTGATAGTAAATTATTTCATGTTAATAAAAACGGCTTTTGTTTCTTTTCCTTATGCAAAATGTTTATATTGTTAAATATTTTATTTCATTTAAATTTATGGATTATTGAAGATAATCATGATTCTGGACTTTCATTTTATTCTTGCATACATGAATTTATGCTCTGAAATTGATGTATTTATTTCTGTGTATATATAAAATAAATTATGTTATTACAAAAAAAAAAAATTCATTACTGTTTTTTTAATGTTACAACTATAAAAATAATAAGTTTGAATACAGCTAATTTAATAATTTTTAGATTTTAAATTATAGGTTTCTGTTGCTTCATTGCAACTTATCATATTGTTTTAAATGTTATGCTAAATTTCTATGTAGAATATTAGGTCATTAGAGAAGTCTTTAGTCTCTGAAAAGAGATGCAATCAAGTGACAAAAAATACTGTAATTAAAAAATTATTAAATATGTCGTGTTTAAACTATCACTTTTGAAGTTAGCATATATATATATTAATTCTTTAAAGTAGGCATTAATACATGCAGTAAGATAGAATAGAGAAAAAATTTTATAAAATGAATTGGGTTGTTTTAAAAAAGTAATCTAATGACAAAAATCTTATCTTCTTCAGGATTGTATTCTAGAGGTGTTGCAATGCCTTCTAAAATAATAATAGTGAGAATCTAGATGAGTTATTTTTTTTTTATTTCATTCATTAATTCTTTATTACCATTCTGAATACTTGTGAATGGAAAAAGACTAAAAATGGCATCTCCACAAGGCCAAAACTTGTCTTCATTTTTATTAATCTTCTTAAGTTTTTATTCATCTCTCATATTATTAAGAATGTGATTATCCCTCAGTATCTGCATTTTGTAAAAAAATATTAAATAAGAAAATAAACTTTTCTAACATTTAATTCAGTTTACTGAGCATTAACAATGTATATCATCAGAACAAGCTAAATAGCTAAATGTAATCTACAATAAAATAGCTTGAATTTTCTAATAAATTATTACTTTTTTTAACTTTATCAATAATTTTCATCCCAAGATACAAATGTAGTAAGTTCTTTTTTTGAGAGAGAGAATACTTTAACAAGTATTTCATAAAAATCTTTAAAATGTAGAATAGTCACTTTAAAAATGAGAGAAAATAAAGATATTTTATTATAGTACATCTCATTATGAAAGATATTCTTTCATTTAAAATAACAGAAAAGGTAAAAGAATTTTATCTTCTTTTGATAAAAAAAAAATACAGTAATAACTTTATTATAACATTGCCTATTGTAAGTTTATCTATTTTTCAGTTAATTATTTTTGTTAATGTCTTAAAATTACAATTTTCAATAAATTATATATGAACATAAGAATCTATATATTATATATACATATGAAAAACTTATTATACATGTTTAAAAATGCATATTATATGTAATTCACTATTATCTACAACACTTGGAAACAAATGTTGCAGATATGATAGAACTATGATATGAAAAAATGAGATATAAACACATTAACTTTTAAAATCATTTTTATGTTCTCTAATTTCTATACTGATAGCATTTATTTATTTGATTTAGATAGCTTTTAGGATAGAAATAAAAACATGAAATTCCATAGATCCATCAATGACCTTTTTACATCATATACACGATCTGCATATATATATTTCACTTGGGTAATTCTAAAAACTGACATGATGAACACATTTCAATATAATAAAGAAAAAGCTTTCATTGTGTATTAGGCAGATCATTTAATTTATAACAATTACGCAATTATTTAATTAAAAAAACTAAATTGGCTAATTCTTCTAAAGATTGACATGATAAAAAAGTTCCAATATAATAAATAGGAAACACCTACAATATATTAATTTAACAACTAATTACAATGACCTCTGATACAATGGAAGCTTATAGGACAAATGAACAATAACACTTTTTCCCACCAATTATTTATACAACAAATGCAAATACATATAACAAACACTAAAATGGCAGGTATCTGTCACATAGGACTTAATTAACAATTCAGTTTACTTATCTCTTTTCTATCTAGTGCTAAAAATATTGTATATACATATATTTAAAAGTCCTAAATGTGTATACTGTAAGGAATTTTAGCTAAGAGTCAAGAATTGAAAAGCAAATAATGTTGATGCCAAAAAATAATAATTTCAAAGCAAACTTGAAGTAAAAGAAAAAAAAATGGCAGAAATGTAAGTACTATAAATGGAATTTCTAAATCGATAGCCCAAGTTACAGTAAGTGTTATTGGATGATACAGCAAACATGTGAAAAAAACTTTTCAGATAATTTTTTAATTAAATGAAGTCATGTTTTGCAATCTTACTCTGTTTAATTTTTTTTTTGCAAATTATTCAACTTTACTAGATTTCCTTTATTTAAATTTTTTTATGCATACAAATATTAATTTCAATAAACAAATAAAAAAAATTATAAAATAGAAAGCAAACTAATGATCAGTGATTAAACTTCTTAATGCAATAGTTAAATCAATGGTTTGTCATTTTAAAAAAGGATGAATTAAAAAGTGCAATAGTGAAAGACATTTCCAGATCAAGTTGTTTACAGTTATATCAAAAAAGAAATATAAAATCTACAAAAAAAGCAAAAGTTCTGAAATCAATAATCTATAAATATTAGCATATGATAACCTTGGTCTAGGATCTGGAATGGATAATCCCTAAATATATGTATTTCGATGTAAAATGTAATGAATGTATGATATAATGAATGACTTTCTGAAATCAATTACTTCACTATATTAGACGACACTGTATTTAAAAGAATAAAACACTTTTTTTTATTATACTTTTTTATTTTTACAATAAAAAAAGTGAGAAGGAATACATTACAAAGTTTTATTACATATACAAGTAATACAAAAAAAGTGAATATTTAATTAAAAGACAAAAAAAAAAAAAACACACACACACAAAAAAATTATATTTATTTACATCTGATAAATACTCTAAATATAAATTATTATTCACATATAAAAACTATTAATATACATTTTTATGTCTATATCATAATATATACTTTTAAAAACACTTTTTTTATATATAATTTAGTATAAATGCATCAATTAGAAACACCATTTAATGATACATCTTCAGTTCGTGACTTTTTAGCAGAAATTTTTTCTTTGGTTTTATCTTTAGCTTTTGCTGAATTTAATCCAACTTTAGAAGTTCCCTGATTCTGAACATATCGTGTCACTGTAGATACTCCATCTACGAATTTGGTTTTGAAGAGAACATTAGCATTGTTGAACATTCCATCTTTTAATGACACAACAATGAACTACAAAAAAAAAAAAAAAGGTAAGATTTTGTTTTGAGGATTTATGAAATAGCAGTTACCTAAATAAACCAATGGATCTTTTGAGATTTCATATCCTCAAAATTGTCACAATATTAATAAATTATTAAATGCATGTTTATTTATATTTTAAAACTTTTATACTTTTTACTCAGCTTTTACAAATTTGAATTCATAAATTTTGTGCATGCTCAACTGTATGAGAAACATCATGAATCATTTATCAATCAGTTATTTCCTTATTCATGGATTCAGTTAATTGCTTGTCATCATCCCCCTCCCGTTTTTAGTACTGTATTGCCTTTTTTTTTATATATCAATATTCATTTTTTCTTACATTTATAACATGGAGGTGTATATATGTTAAAATAAATATTACATAAGATTCAATATTTTTAAACAACCAAACAAAGTCTTAAAATTGAAAGGCTACAAATATAAAAAAAATGTATTATTAAAGTATTTTTAATTCTTTGCTCTAAATTTTTTAAAAGATGACCTTGAGTAATTGTTTAGTAGGTAGTTATCTATGTGTATATATATATATATATGTTAAAATGTATATTACTTACGATTCAGTATTGTCAGGCAAAGGAAATTAAATGAAATCTTAAACCTGAATGTCTACAAATATAGAAAACTATATTATTAAAGTATTTTTAATTCTTTGCTCTGAATTTGCTAACTATAAATTTAGATAAGTTTACTTTAAATATTGTGAATTGATAAATTCTATTTAATTCTAAAACATGTTAGCATTAAATTATATTAATTAATAAGTAGAGATTTTCAGTTTTCATTAATTATTGTAAATGACAACTCCAGAAACTATAGTGTAAGCACTAAATAAAACCAATGGTACAATGTGGTGTTACAGATTTCTATGAGCTTTTTAGCTAACTGGCCTTCTGAAACAATAATGCAGATTTAGTGCTGCTAATCAAAAATCTGATCACATCAATCAATAATTTTCAGAGCTTACATTATCTTCAGGAATTGAAAAAGAGAAAACAATTATATTATTGGACATTAGAGATCACTAAATTACCATGTAGTACCCATTGTTTTATCTAGTACTTAGTAGTAATCTATTATGGATACAAGTAAATCTATTTTTGGATTCACTAAAAACAAAAAGCATGACTGGTTTTCTGTTCAGTCTTATTATTAGTGATTTAATTAAAACAAAAACTGTGGCATTTTTTGCTTAAGAGTCTAATAGATTAAATGTGGAATTTCATAATAAAATCAGATAGCTGAAATTCAATGACTGACAAAAATTAAAAAAGATTGGTGGATTAAACTTCATCATGGTCAATCTAGATCTTTTTTGATGCAGCACTGAAAAGCAACATATAAACATGAAATACGATATGATAATCTTAATAAATCTATCCCTGGCACTATCTCAAATTATGATAATGATATTTTGAACAAATGGAAGGAGTATTTTGATCATCTAATGAAATGAAAACTTTTAACGATATTGCCATTTAATCTACACATTTAGATTAGAAGATAGCCAGCTTATTGAAGTCAAAACAGCTCTTTGTAATCTTAAAAATGGAAAGGTTGAAGGTCCTGGTGAAATATCTGGAGAAGTTTTATAATATGGTGGTAATATTTTAGGAATATATGGATTCATGAAATTGTGACAAACCATCGTAAGTATGCTTTCCTTGTTTGAAATTTTACAAACAAAGGTAATAGATAAGATTACAGTAAATATCATGGAATATCATTATTACCCACTATAATAAAGGTGTTTTTAAGAATTTTATTGAATAGTTTGACTCCAGTTATAGATTAATAATTATCAGACTCAAAAGCACTGTAGGCATGATTTTTGTTGCCAGACAATTGCAAGAAAAATGTCAGTAACAAGGAAGTGATTTATATATTCTTTTATTAATTTGTTCAGTGTTTAAATCAGTTAATGGGACAAATCTATGGCATTGTTTAAAAGTAGTTGTTTGTCCAGCAAAATTTATTCATATTATACAGCTTATATATGATAAAATGAGAGAAAAATATTATTACAGAAGAAAAATCAGAAACATTTTGCTGTGTCTTACGACCAGCAAGTAATAAATGGACAAAGGCAGAATTGAGATAGTAAGCTTATACTTTAATACAAATAATTTTTAACTATATACATTGCCTATTATAAGGCATAATAAAAGGCCGTGGTGACCTGCATAGAATAACCCTAGTCCTGCTTTTGGACTTACAGAGGCAGGAGTCTCTGACTTACAATTAATACTCAGAACAAATAGATCAGGTTATGGGGTTTTATATATCCCTCAAGACTTCTGGAGTCTCTTACATATCTAACCATATATGGTGTTTTCACATACATGTAATATTTTTACATTTCTCACCATATATGGCATTTTATACAATTTTCTGACCTTAAAAGGTCAGCTGGGCTCTCTATGATTTAACAGCATTGCAATTTAATGATAGTTATACATAATTACTATACAGTTATTATTATTTTACATATTTATTATACATTACAAAGTATTAGTTTTATTCTACATTTATTATTGTACTCTTATTATTATACAATTATTATTCTTATTTTATATATTCACTATACGTTACAAGTTATTAGTTTTATTCTACATTTATTATTGTACCCTTATTATCATACAATTTACATATGTATATACCTTGCTTGACCTTGAATACTGCATTCTCCCCCACTCCAGAAGTATGGTTTTTCACCTAACATAGTCTTTGAGATGAGTCGGGGGAGATTTCTAGTCCTTGCCGGTTGCTGGCATTCTTTGCCATCTGTTGATGGTGGTTTTGAGGTGGCTATCTCAGCTTCAGAAGAGTTTTCATCTGTTGGCAATTCTTCGACTTCGGGATTGTCAATCTCCGGACTGGTTGATGCCGTAGATCATGCTTCCACATTGTTGCCATTTGGTACTTCCTCGTTTCCATTATTTACTGTTGGCAGATATCGTCTTCTCAACTGATTTTCATGTTTCCGCAGTTTTACACCCTCATCAGTTTCAATTTCAGCTAATTGATTTGCAATTTTACTTGTCATGGTTACTTTTCCCCAAGTCTTTTTATTTTTGTTCAGTGACCAAACATTATCGCCTATTTCAAATCCTTTTCCCCCCATTACTCTCTCATTACTTTTTTGTCTGGGAGGCAGCAAGATTGATAATTTGTTTCGTATTTTCCTTTGAAACAGAAGTTCAGCTGGAGTTTTCCCGGTGGCACTAGATGACGTGCAATGTTGGTGAATCGCTATTTCATATAAAGCTTCATTTACGTTTTCGGTTTTAATTTTGCTTAAGCTTTTTTTCATACTTTGGACCGCCTTTTCAGCAATTCCATTGGACTCCGGGTGATATGTTGGCGATCTTATGTGTTTTATTCCCCATTCGTTAATAAAATTTTCAAATTTCTCTGAGCAGAAAGCAGTGCTGTTATCTGACACGAGGATCTCTGGTGTTTTGTGAGTAGCGAATATTTCTTTAAGTTTCTCTATAGTTACTGATGAACTAATGTTTTTTTACAATTCGGTATTCAGTCTATCGACTATATGAATCCACTACTATCAAGTAATAATGTCCTTTCCATGGGCCGGCATGGTCAATGTGGAATCTTTCCCAAGCCTTCTCCGGCGTAGGCCACGATATATTTCTTTGGCGGTTGGTCAGCCGTGATTTGACAATCTTCGCATTTCTTAATGTCCAGTATGATGTCTCTATTTATTCCTGGACACCATACATAGCTGCGTGCCAAGATTTTGGCCCTAACTATTCCTGGATGACCTTGATGTAGTAATCTTAAGTATTTTTACACGACCATCGCTAGGTATTAGCACTTTGTCGTCCATCAATATACAGCCTTTGTTTACGGATAGCTTTTCGCATACTTTCCACAATCCTTTATCTAGGTAGGGAGGACATCTAGTGGGCCATTTGGTTCCTATCCACTTTTTAAGAACTCTGTAACCAGAATCTGCATTAGTTCATTCTGCTATAATTCGACTATTAATACTATTTCGAGCGAGCTGGTCAATATAGTTTACGTAGGTTTCTGTCCTAGGCAATTCAGCTTTATCTGGACATCTGGATAATGCGTCTGCATGCACTATGTTTTTTCCCTTCTTGTATGTGAGCTCGTAGTCATATGCTGATAAGAATTCTAGCCATCGATTCATTCTAGGGCTTATGTGATCAGGTATTGTTTGATCCTTCACCAATATTCCCAGTAGGGGTTTGTGATCGGTAATGGCTTTAAATTTTTGTCCATAGAGGTACTGGTGAAACTTTTTAATCCAGCTGACTGTAGTTTCTTTCAGAAACTGTTAGAGTTCAGGAAGCGTATGCTATGGGGCGATCACCATGTTTTGATGGATGACAGCTCCCAATCCATATTCTGATGCGTCCGTTATTAGCGTGACTTCTTGCTTGTTGTGATAATGGATTAGTAGTTCTTCAGATGTTAGTAATGCTTTGGCTTGCTCAAATGCTTTCTTTTGATCGTATCCCCAGTTCGATACTTCATTTTTCTTTATCAGGTTATATAAAGGTTGGGTAACATGAGCCTTGCCTTTTAAGAATGCTTCAAAATAGTTCAATAGTCCAAGGAATGCTTGAAGTTCCTCAATATTTTTCGGATGTGATGCTTCTTTTACAGCCTTCACTTCCTCAGGTGTGGGTTTCTTCCCGTGTTTATTGATCAAATGCCCGAGGAATTTAAGTCCCTTTGTATTCCAAATACATTTCTCAGGATTTAATCTAGCTCCAAATCTATCGAGCAGTTAGCAGGTTTTCATCACTGTGTGTTTCAATGCTTCTTCAGAATTTGCCATTATTAGTATATTATCAAAATATGGGATGACTCCATTCATGCTTCGGAGTAACGAGTCCATTTTTGCCTGGAATATATTAGGAGTATTCCAAAAGGTAATCTATTGTAGTTGAATAACCCTCTGTGAGTTGTGATCGTCAAAATCTCAGCTGTTTCCTTGGTTACAAGCACTTGATGAAATGCTCTGTTCAAATCCAGTTTGGCAAAGTGCGTATTTTTTTCCATGGAGGCTAAGACTTCTCTTACATTCGGTACTGGGTATTGGCTTTTGTTTAAGTATCTATTTACAGTAGTACGGTAGTCACGACAAATTCTAATCTTCCCATTTGCTCCTTCCACTATTATTATGGGAGTGGCCCACTCAGCACTCGACTGGTCTCAGTATTCCTTGTTCCAGGTACTTTCCGAGGTTTTGTTACAATAGGTTTTGCTCTGTCTCTTAACTCTATATCCACAGGCGAGGTTTTTAGTTTTCCTGGTTCTTTTTTGAACAAGCTGGGGTAGTTATTTTTGACTTGCGATTCTATGTTGATTTTTTTATAACGCATATATTTATGCCTAGGGGCGCGAACCACTCGCAGCCTATGATCGGGTTAATATCTCTGCTCACTAAATATATACTGGTAGTATTTCTTTAGTTTTCGTTGTTTCTACCTTTATTTTTGCAACTCCTAATATTCTTATGGAATTTTTATTAGTATCCCAGGCCTTGAGTTGAGTTTTCGCTACCCTTGGAAGAAATTTTAAATTCTGAATTAGTCTTTCCCAATTTCTACTCTTTATCAGCGATACCCCTGCTCCACTATCAATTTCTATGGTTATTGGCTTGCCGATTAGTTTTACGTTTATCGTAATTTGATCAGATTCATCTATAGTAGCACTTTTTATGTAGCTACTTTCCATTGCTCTGCACGGAAATTCTCTGCTCGGCTTTGTGTGGTGGTGCCCTTTTTCGGGATACTCGGTTATTTTCTGGTAACTTTCACTTTCTGGCATTTTGCAATCATGGTCTTTGTGACCAATTTTTCCACATCGGACACATTTAATTTGTCTGTTTTGGATTTGATTCCAGACATTTTAAAAATTGTAGTTTGAAGTGGTTCTGGTCTCGTGAAATTCTGAACTCTCTCGCTGGTCAATTAGCACTTCCACGTCTGATTGCTTCCTAGTAAGTTAGATCTTTTATTGCTAATAAGATCTGCCTAAACTGGTCATCTATTATTCCATATAATAGCTGCTCGAGGTGAGCTTCCTCTAAATATGTACCGTAAAGGCATGGTTTTGCCATCTCTCTTAAACCAATGTCATATTCTTTTATTTTCTCATTTTTTCTTTGCCGTCTGCCTCTAAAGTGCAATCGAGCAATAAACTTGGATGGCTGGAGATTGAAATATTCATTTAGCTGTGTTACGAGCTCATCGTATTTCTGTGTCTCCGGCGAATTTCCACACAGTTTGTTAGCTATTTCGATTACCCTCTGGCCTGCGAAGCAAAGTAATGAGGCTACTTTTACAGTATTCTCGGTAATACTATTTAGTGTAAAGTAGTTTTTGATCCTCTGAACATACAGTGGCCAATCATTCGGATTTTCTACATTAAACTCACATATACCAACTTGTGATATGCCTGCCATTTCTTTGTTAATTCAAATCCACTTACGATTTGTCTCAGCTTGCTGTTTAGGCAATTATTTTCAGATTCGATCCTATGATAAACGAGCCAATTTTTCCTGTAGTTCCATTCCTGTTTTGACTGCCACTGTCTTTCAGATTCGATTCCTGTCTCAACTGCACCACTTTACTGTGTCTTATGACCAGCAAGTAATAAATGGAGTCTCTGACTTACGATTAATACTCAGAACAAATAGATCAGGTTATGGCAGTTTACATATGCCTCAAGACTTCTGGAGTCTCTTACATACCTAACCATACATGGTGTTTTCACATACGTTTTCACATACACAGTATTTTTACATTTCTCACCATATATAGCATTTTATACAGTTTTCTGACCCTATAGGGTCAGCAGGGCTCTCTATGAATTAACAGCATTGCAATTTAATGATAGTTATACATAATTACTATACAGTTATTATTATTTTACATATTTATTATACATTACAAAGTATTAAGTTTTATTCTACATTTATTATTGTACTCTTATTATTATACAATTATTATTCTTATTTTACATATTCACTATACATTACAAGTTATTAGTTTTATTCTACATTTATTATTGTACTCTTATTATTATACAACTTACATATGTATATACCTTGCTTGACCTTGAATACTGCACATTTGAAATAAAAATTGATGTTAAACAAGGATTTGTACTTGCTCCTATATTGTTTTTAATTTGGAACTTTTTATAGACAGTTTAATTTAAACAAGGATCATGATATGATACAGTTTTGATGATAGGATTTTTACTTTAAACTGATTAAAAATGAAAATAACTTTTTCTTCTTGGATTCTGAATTTATAGTATATTGATAATGGTGCTATTTTTGTCAGTTCAAAAGACGATTTACAGAATGTTCTCAATGTTTTGAAAAGAACATATAAAGAATTTGATTTATTAATTATTTAAAAAAACCAAGTTCTTTATCAACTAGTGATAAAAGTAAAATCCTCAGCAAGTTTTAGTTCGGAGAGTTATCAACTTGAGAATGTAAATCACTTTAAATATTTTAGTAGTTTTATATGCAGAAAGAAAAGTGGTCTTAAATATTAAAGACCAAAACAGATTCTGATGTCTGCTAATACTTTTAACAAATCAAAGATAGAAAATTTCATCATAGAAAAACAACTACGATAACTATGATAGACGTATATAGAACAGTTATTTTAATATTAATATCTCCTATGTTACTTTTTACAATGCTTTTTTACAACCCACTGTTGACTGTTTTGATTGCCCCAGCAATTTTCTTCAGAATTATTACTTATATTTAAGTCGTAATTCTGAAGAAGATTGCTGGGGCAATCGAAATAGTCAACAGTGGGTTGTGAAAAAGCATTTTAAAAAGTAATTAAGAACATAGATGATATTAATATTATATGGATATGGCAATGCAATAAGCAAGATAAAGTTATAATACTTCGTAAAGAACAGTTATTTTACTTAATTTATTGCATGGAAGTAAAATTTTCACAATCTATTAGCACAATATAAAGACATTAGAAAAGTTTTCATTTAAAGATGCTTCATAAAATTTTAAAAATATAATGGCAAGATCATAAAACAAATTAATGTTTTTCAACTTGTTAGATGTGATACTATGGAGTCCACTATTGTAAAATGAATGAACAATGGAAAACTTCTTAAAAGGATGTTTTATGGTGAACATGAGTATGGTTTTTGTGATATAGACTCTGTTCACATTATAAAAAATATCTCAAAAACATTCTAAAGAAATGCACTATCAATTGTTTCCACTAGGAAGAGATAACAGAGAATAAAATACATTGGAGCACTATAATTAGACATAATGTTGAAATATTTCAGAAAGAAAAATTTCACTGAAGAAATTAAAAGATAGAATTATAGAATATTAAGTAAACAGAAAAACAGCTCAGCATGTTTTATATGTAAATTTATTTGTGGCCTATAGTTTGATTTGTATAGACATCACAAAACTCATTTCTAGAATAGCCCATCACTTTGCCTTTTTTTGGGATGGGGAAATGAAGGATAGAATGGCCATATTCGTTTAAAAGTGTCTATTTATTATTTATTATCAGTAACAAATTAATTTTAGACCAGAACTTTAAAGTAATTGTTGAATTTTTTTAAAATAATAATAAAGCAATTGATATACTACTATTTTCCAATGTTTGATTCTTATTAATCTCTTGAAATATATTAAATCTTTCTCATTGTTTAGTTTGATTGAACCTGTCGTATCAATTATTAAAACAAAAAAAGATCTTTGAAATGGAAAATACCATAATTAATTATAGCTGGTTCATTCTATTTTGCCTATATACTCTTTTATATCCAATCAGATAAACTCATCTACACAAATATCTTTTATATTCCAGAATCCAAGACAATAATCCACTTTCAATAAATAAAAAAGTGGCTTATTAGAATGAAAAAACAAAATGATTAATACTCTGCATGTTGTGCTGATATATGCAAATAATTTATAAAGAATTCTATAATAATTAACTACAAAGGCAACTTTCTCACCACTATGTTTGTTATTTCAATTTACTTTTAAAAATGATAATAGTGGATAGTGAAAAATAATCAATAAGTATGTATCTGTTAATTGATGCTGATCATGAAAGGAAATCTGGGATAAAGTGAAAGATTATTATAATTAAAATCAAATTAAACGTATGCTAGTTGTGATGCTTTGATACCACTTATGTGTATAAAATACTTCTTGTGTGTTCAATCCACAATCTTACTATAATAATGCTCAAATTATGAAAGACTTAATAGCGATTATTTCTCCACTGACTTATTCAATGATTAATTTTTTAGCATTAAATTGAAATAACATTGTACACATGCAATGTATTTTACAACTATAGCCTACATAATTAAATTTTAATTTGAATAAATAATTATGAAAATTACAATATGTAATTATTATACATTATATTGCTGAACAATTATGTTTGCACTATCCCTATTAATGAATAGATGAAAATTACAATGTTTGTAAATGTTTATTTACATAAAAAAAAAAGAAAAATTGTATTATAAACTCATTAATGAAAAAGATTTGCATGGAAACCCCTATCAGTCAAAATTAGCTTACAGAAAGTATATATATCAACTTTGTAACTAGATCAAAAATAACATAAAATCATCATTATCTTTTCAATTCTTTCTATCTATCCTTTTTTTATTTTAATAAAATTAATTTAATTCTGATACAAAGGTAATCATCCTTCAAACATGCGTCATACTTCAATATTTAATTAGCAATGTTAAATACTAGTAAATTCTTAATCCAAGTCACAAGATAAAAACTTTTGAAAGATTGAAATATGACACATGTTTGAAAGAAGATTACCTTCATAACAGAATTACAATTTGATATTGTGCTAGTAAAAAAAAAAAAAAAATTTCTAGTTTATTTACATCAAAATTAATTTAGTATATAATATCTTCATGAATCTTATTTATTATTTCATTATAAATTCCTATTTTCATTTATTATAATATATATATGTGGACCTATAATTTGAATAAATCATAAAGGTAATGAAACAATACATTTTATGTTTATTTTATATCAACTGTGATTGAAACTTTATTAGAGATAATCAATTAATTAATGTTACTACTGCTCACATTTTTGTCAAAATTTTAATTGTAAGGTTTTGAAAATTGATTAGTTCTTTTATTTCTTAGGCCTATTTCTGTTTATTCTAATTTAATCATTCAGTCTTTTAACTTATTTTTTACAGTTTGAAATTTAATATAAACTGTTAACTTTATGTAATAGTAAATGTTCCATGCAAATGTTGTGATATTTTAATAAATATATTTGCATGTATAAATATGAGACTATTTGAATTTAGCTTCAATCCTAACTAAGGCAGCATATATTCTAAAAAAATTTCAACCTTTCACTTAACAAATTAAATATTTTACCTGAGAATGTACGAAGTGTGTGCGAAGCATCTGACCAATATTTTGTGTGTGGGAAAGATCCAAAGCAGCATCAACTTCATCCAAGATATATATAGGAGCAGGCTTGAACAGCAAAAGTGCCAAAATCAATGATAAAGCAACTAAAGACCTGAAAAAGTAAAAATGCTAACTAAAGATTGCAATTTCTAAAATCATTTGAAAAAAGTCAGGTTTTTTTTTATATTTATAACATTTTTTTATTTTTTTATTCTAACAAATAGTTATTTTATAACATAAAATTCAGATACATTTATGTATTTACAAGTTTTTAGTTTTATCAAAGTGGCACAGAAAAAAAATGTATTCAAAATAAATTTTACTCATAATAAATCAGCAATTCATAACTAGTGAAAACATTACAACTTAATAACTATCAAGTATGTCCTGAAAAACTGCTCCCATTATTAGACATTCTTATGATCACTGTCTACTACTTTTCCAATAAAAAAAAGGTTTTTGTTAAAAAGTATACTTCATTTAATGTATTGATAAAATGACATTATACAACATACAGTTTTTGTCCATCCCTACCTAAATTAGAGCAAAAGATTAATGATTTTGTGAATTCTTGCACAAAGAATACATAAATAGGCTATACACAGATTAATAAAATCACATTAAAAGTTGTAAAACTGATATTCTTACTGACACAAGTTATATGGTTTGGGTCCAGTTAGTATTTAATGATAACTAACTGTAAATTTAAGAATATAAAAAAAAAATAATTTACTTAGGTACTGTGGTATTAGAGCTGCGACATGAAGAATTGTAATCGTTTAATCATTAAATTAATTAGGTTATTAAATCAAAAACATATTTTAAAATCTACATTTAAAAAAAAAAAACAGTTTAACAAAAAAAAAAATATGAAAAGCATTAATGTGAAGAATAGTTAAAATGCGTGTTTAAATCAAATAGAGGGTGTGTTTGCACGTGCATATTCTGCATAATCTATTTTAATACATTGTACAGGATTACACCTGCATTTATATATGTAATACATGCGGAATTTGAACTCAGACTTTCACACGACCTACAACTCTCAGTGCCATCTTATATTGCTGACTCACCTTATAAGAGAAGCTATAAACATGTTTTATTATATTAAAAATCTTTTAATATGAGAGGCTAGGCAAAAAACAAGTAGCATGTCAATTAAACATGCTAAGCATACGACTCAGTCCGGTAAATGAAGCCTATAAGAAATTATAGTACCAACTCTTATAAACTGCCAGAAAAAAAAAAAAGACCAGACTATGCAGCTAAATTGTTGAAAACTCACATGTATTTCATATGTAATACATTAATACAAAGCTAATATCCTTATCTAAGATATGAAGAGAAGAAAAATAAGTTTTCTGAAAAAAAAATCAATGAAAGGACCAAGGTAATTACAAAAAGAACACACATCTAAAACCTAGGAGGGAGAGCGCTAAAGATGGTGAACGGTAAGATATTCAGATATTAAAAAAATTGAGTTATTCCTTTTCTACTATTAAAAGATATTAAATTTCTCAAGATAAAAATAAATTCAATATTATGTAAGAGTATACTGTATTTTATCTGTGAATTACTGTCAAACTCAAATCGAAAGTAATTTGGAGTAGCATTTCTCAACCTTTTTGCCACACAACTCAATAGACTGCATTGAAAGTTCTACGACCATATAAAAAAAAAAATTACATCAGCACGGTACTGTATATATTCGGATCAATTTGATAATATTTATAATGAACAAATAATTCGTAAGTTAAAAGTTGTGTTAAAGTTAAACTACATATTTTTCATTTAAAAGCTTAACACATTTTGTTAATTACCAAAAAAAGTGTTTTCTTTATATTCGAAATACAAGAAAAAATTACAAAAATAAATATACAGAATTTTATTTAAGTTACATATGAAAAATTGGTACTCATATGTATGACAATTCATCCCGCTGTTGCTAGCCAAAAGTAGTTGAAAATACCATTTATCAGGCACAACCTCTTAATTGCTATCAGTAATTGAGTGCTAACAATTGAGTCTTTTGGCTAATGGCGGACAGCAGCGTATTTTGCGATCAATTACTCTCGCAATTCACACTTAGCCAATAATATCTATCAGTTAGCTCTAATACGTATTGTTTACCGTCTATATGAATGCTGACACTTAACATATCGCTAAGTTATCATGATAGGGTGTGAATAATTTAAATGATGGAAAGTGAACCAATTTTCGCTCAGAAGTAATTCTTTTCAAATTAAATAAATTACTATAAAGTCCTCCAAATTGTCACATTGTACCCAATGTAACCCCCCCTCCCCAAATGCGTTAAAATTAGGTAATGTGACGATTCATCATACCTGAATCTAAAGTCTCATACGTTGCGAGAGCTTGTGTTGGTGAAAAAATAGCTACTTGTGAAAAAGTCTTCACTCCAGCTGTCTCTATTGCGTAATATATTAAATTACGGTTCGCAAAAAAAAAAAAAAAAAATTAATTAAAGGAACATTTATTACCAAACAAAAATAAATTGGTTCTTGAGGCATTGTTTATCAACCAAAAATAAAACTATGTTTGAAGTAATCAAATCAAAGTTAGTTAAAAAATAAGATATTAACAAACAAACATTTTGCAATATATTCAATTACTTTCCAAAAAAAAGCCTAACCTAAACGAACACTTTTTATAAAACAAAAAAATATTGGTTATTTTTTTAAAAAAACCTAAAATAAAGGAACATTTATTATAAAAAAAAAAAATTGCTTATTAATTGAAAATCTATAATATTAGTTTAAAAAAAAAAAACGTAATTTGAAAGAATTGTCTGTGTATTGTTTATTTGTTAAAATATTAAAGAAAATGTAATGGCCTGGTAACGTTATATCGATGTGTTTTGTTGGAGGAACAACGCCATCAAGCAGGATGGATTGTCATAAGTATGAGTTCCAAAAAATTTAAAAAATAGTCTACTTTGACGTATCAGTTCGATTTCAATATTGTTTGAAGTTACTGTAAAAAATTTGTAAAACTGCAGCAGTAACATATTTAAATAAAATTTGCTATTAAAATATTATAAATTAATTTATTAATTTTAATTATATTTATTACAAACATTTAAATTATGAACATACAATGCAAAATAATTATTTAATGGCTTTGTTGTTGCTGCTTCTTTTCAATTAATTTATCAATTCTTGTTCTAATAGAATTAGTTAAAGCTAATCTCATTGTTGAACTAACATAGAGTCAGTTTCTAAACTCATTTTTCGTAACAATCATTAATGAAACTCCACTTTCAGCTAAATAAGTTGTTGCAAATGGAAGTAACAATTTTATTGTCTTTTCACTAAGGATTGGATATTCATCCTGAACTTCAAATTCTTCTGGTTTTCTTTAAACTTTAATTCTAAACTTTTGTCCACCAATGATTCTATTAATTTTTCTTCTGATAAATTTAAGTTATGTGAATGATGTTGTTGAAAAGGATTTAAGATCCACATATTTTTGAAACGAATATCTTCTGTAAGTGGAAAGTATTGAAAAAACTTTTCTTTTAATTTTAATAAGTGATTTTGAATGATTTTACTTATACCTGAAATTTCATCATGCGTTATCATTTTATCCTTAACCATTTGTGAAAACAAAGGAACATGTCAAAACAATTGTTTCTAACTCTTTTAAACCAAAGTTCAATTTTTTTTATAAATGCTTCCATTTTTTGTAACAAATAAAAAGATTTGTGTGACATCCTTATAATGACAAAGTTAAATCGTTTATTAATGAAAGTATGTCAGCTAAATAGACAACTTTGGAAAGCCACATATTATTTTTAAAATATTCACTAAATACTGTTGGCTTCTGATCATTAAGAAATATTTCAATTTCCACACGAAGTGCAAATAATCTTCCCAGAACTCTCCCTCTTGAAAGCCATCTTATGTTGTAATAACAAATTATTATGAGCTGAATCCATTTAATCACACATTAATGGAAATAGACGCGTGTTTAGTGCACTCTTTCAAATATAGTTCAGTTTGTTCACACTGATTTAAAATAGCATGTAAATCTGCACTCATATCTCTGGTAGCCAATTGTTCATGATAAAGAAAACAATGGGTTATTATTAAATCTGAATGAAAAATTTCTTTTATGCATGTTATTAAACTCCCATGTTTTCCTGTCATTGCCAGAGCCCCATTAGTATAAATCCCTACACATCTTTCCCAAGAAATGTTTTTTGTTTGGAAATACAATTTCATTATCTTTAAAATTTCTTCTGATGTTGTTGAAGATTCTAATTTTAAACTGCATGGGAATTCTTCCTGAATATCTTTCATGTAAGATCAATATATCTTATATAAACTAATAATTAGAAACATCTATAGATTCGTCTAATTGAATTGAATAATACTTGAATTTTTTTATATTTTCTATTAATTGACATTCAACCAAATCAATTACTCGCAGACTTATCGTTTGACAAGGGAATGCTGTTTATTTTTGATTTAAATTCATTGCTAAATAATTCTTTGCAAATAGCTTTCATGCATGGCTTTAGTAATATTTCCCCTATTGTATATGCTTTTTTGCATTTAGCAATGTGATAGGTTGCCAAATATAAACATTTTAAAAGTTTTTTTATCTGTAGAAATAAATTTTGTTAAATTAGATATATTTGTTTTAAATTTATCTTGTTTTAAAAATTAACAGATTTATCTTTATATTGACTATGATTTGTTTCCAAATGCCTTAATAGTTTGTTACTTTTGAAATGAAGAATTAGCCAAAGTAGATCTGCAGACAACATGCTGTGGTAGCTCTATTCCATTTTCTTTTACAAAAGTGAAATCATAATTAATATATTTTTCTTTATAATTATAAACAAAAGTGTGCATCAATTTTGTTTTTTCCACTACTGGTTCACTCAACATAATAGGCAGTTCTACATTTTCATCAATTGAATTGGGTTCTTGAGAAATTTCTTGCTCCTTTCTTCCAAAAAAATTAAATATTTTACTTTGTTTACTCATTATTAAACAAGGCTGCAAGAAATACAAAGAAGATATAAATTGAAAATATTAAACGCTTTCAGTACAATGTATGAATTAATCACACACAACGAAATATAAGTAATCTTTGTAAATTACAAATATACGTACCTTTTAACAAAATATAAAATTCAATTATTAACTTAACACAATGACTTAGAAAAACGGTGTAATTGTAATACATACAAATTTATTTTTTTCTGTTTTAACAACTACACACTAGTTCAAACTATACACTGAGAACTGAAAATATTTCTACTGAATTCCATCACTGGTGCTGGTTGATGCTTTAGTTGCATTAATTTTCCACCACTGGAGCTGGTTGACGCTTTGGCTGCATTAATTTTAGTTGCATTTTTGGTTGCAATTTTTTGAACAATTACATTTTGAAAATAATCGCGAATTTAACATTATGATTATTTAAGTTCAAATTTACAATTGAATTTGAGAAAACTACACTAAGCATATGTAGCATTACTTACTAATTTTTTTTTATTAATACTAATATTTTCTTATTAAAATGTAATAAGATTTTTGCTATCAGATATTTATGTTTTTATTTCTTGGTGCATATTTGCGACCCATTAAAAATTTAATGTGACTCAATATTGGGTCATGACCCAAAGGTTGACAAACATTGATTTAGAGGATGAGTTATGTTTCACTTCTCATATGTGCGTGGAGTTATTAAAAGTAAGGACTGAAATAGATGAACAGTTTGTTGAATAAAAATATCATAATGATTTTTATATTTATACATGAAGTTGCTAAAAAAGTTGAAGGTAAATGTCTGAATTTGTTTATTGGAAATGGACTCAATATTATATGATTGACTATTTTATTTATATACATGAAATTGCTGAATGGGAAAACTAAATATATGAATTTGTTGGTTGGAACTAATTGATTCTTTCATGATTGATTATAAAATTACTAAACAAAGAGAGAATAAAATATATAAACTCTTTATTATAATCATTTTAATAATTTTATGCAAGATGGAAAATTTATGATTGAAATTTAGTTAATCAAGCTATAATCAAACTATTTACACTTTATTTTGTCAATAAATGATTGTTTTATTATTTATTAATCCATTCATTCACTTTGTTTTATACATAATTTGAAATATATAACCCATACTAACACAGTTATGCTAGCTTACATATTGGCACAACTGAGACGACATGCTGATGATCATGAGATATAAGAAAGAATTTATGTTATCACTAAACTGAGCTTATTATTTGGTAAAATAACATGAATTTTGAATACTAAGAAAAAGATGTGATGATTGTAGAATGGAAATACTTATCCTAGAAATGGAGAATACCGAATATTTATTTTTACAATGTAAAATGGTAAAAGAGAATGAGAATAAATTGTATATGGGTATGGGGAAATACATAAAAATAGAAAAAAATCAAAGGAATATATATATCAGTGACAAAGAATGATTTTTTTAGGAATGGAAGCACACTATATCTTTTTTTAAATAATATTATTTTACTTGCCACAACAATTTTCACATATTTAAAAGATTGTATATAATTTAAAATGCGATTTAGTTTAAATTATAAATCAATTTTATACTTTATTTTGCTTAGATCGCATATATATATAGGTATATTCTGTGTACCCTCTTGTTATTTAGTCATTTGCTATTTTTTTAAATTATTTTAAAATAATCTGTAAAAATTATATCATGCCACACCTGCGTTTAGTATGACGGGATGATGAAATCAAAATTTTATTAAAGACAATAAATGATTGTCGAAATATATTTTAAATTGTAAACAAGATTTAGTCAACTATGTCGATTGCTAAAATCTTGTGGGAAAGTAAATGGCCAAATATAAGAAAACATCCTGTTCGTGGATTAAAAGAAAAGCTAAAAGTTATTTTGGTCTCTAAAAATATCAAATTTTTAAGGTGCTAATTGCTAACTTCAATAGGAAAATTTTGTTTATTAAAAATGTAATTTCATCATGAGCAAGTGTAAATAGGCTGTTTTTTGCTACATATATATTCAGTCAAATTTTAAAAAGATCTGCAAGCCGAATTCATGCCCGTTTAAATTTTAGGATGGCTGAATAGTTAGGCGGATTGTGCTGTTCCTCATGCCCGAGGAACAGTGATCTTCATCTCCATCCTACGTGACAAAATGGTACAAGCCAATGCAATGATGGATAACCTTCCTGATAAAAATCTACTGCAAAAGTAATTCAAGTAGAGAGCTGCTGTCTATCCAGAGAACAAAGCCAAGAGACAAGCTGCTGCCCAGGAGTTAGATAATAACCTTCACAACTACCGCAAGAGCTCTCAGATGAACTTTAATTATTAATTTTCAAAACTATAGCTATTGTAAATTTAAATAAATGCCCAGTTTAAAGTCTAATAGTTCAAATCTTTCTTTTACTTCAACCTGTAAAACCAATAATAAATACTCGCTTGATTTTTTGTAAAATATCTCTGTAAAATCTATTATCTACAACCTGTTAAAGAAATAAACTTAATAATTATTTTGTTAATTAAATTCTGTTTTACTCTCGTATTTGCGGTGAAATCTATGCTCTTTTATATATTTAAGTTCTTAATATTTCATTTAGATATGTGATATGCCAAATATATTTTGAACCAGCAAGTGGATATATTTTAATAATTTTATCCCAAAGATAATATTTCTATCTTCAATTTAGTAATTATGATATGTTATATTTCATCCGAATCACTGTTTCAAAATTAAAATTCATCAATTAATAACTGATCGCCTTGTGATCATTGCAGTAATTTAAATCAACTCTGAATTCGATTTCATATATAATTGTTATGGTTTGCTTTGTTATACTGATAAATTATGATTTTAAGCATAGTTTTACTTAATTAATAATAGAATTCTGGTCAATAAGGCATATTTAGTTATTTTCATTAATTCCAATCCTCTTAAATATGCTTTCTCTCTCTTTTTATTAAATCTGGTTAGAGATTAAATTAATTGTTTGTTAAACACGGGTATTAATATATTTAAGTAACCCCTCTCTCTTTATAGCATATTTTAAGTGCCTATAATGAATGTATGTAGGACCAATTCAACCAGTTCTCTCTATATGTTAGTTGGGATTTATCTGAAACTAAGATAACCTTTAGTTTGATGGATGATAATTTGCATCATTATCGAGCTACATTAGGCTCGAATATTAGAGAAACTTAGTAAATAGTCGCAATATTATCACTGTAGTAATCAAATTATATTTCTGGCTAGCATTGTTATCACTTGACAAACTGTGTTATTAAATGAATATTATGTTGGCATATTAAATTCTTATACGCATAGATTATTCGCTGAGCACGAAAGTCAGCTAACACATTTAAATGAGTCCAAACACTGTATTACCCAGGACTGATTAAATTCCATTGTATAATGCCTGCGAGCATCTATTTGATATCAATGTGATTCCTAAATAGTGTAATTTAATTTATTTTGTTTTTCATTACTAATAATTTTAATAAATGTATTTAAATTTATCCTGTCTTTATTATTCTTTTATCATATCCCAATCCACTTACTTATTAATTATATTACCAGATATTACTATACAAAATATCAATATTATATTAGCTTAGCCATTAATAGATGTTTAGTCCAATTTTATGTGATGCATGTGTGGTTAGCCATAGGGTCTCATGTTTCTTCCTGCTCAGAACCGGCTCACGATTAAAATTAAGGCCCATATGTAACCTCAGAAATGTCACTCATATGGTGTTAAATCACGAAGTGCTGGTGAATGAGTTGGATCTTGGTTCGGACTCTGGATCTTACCATCCCATTTCGATCGGCTTTAGTGTATTGGACTCTGGATTTTGTTATGTGAATGTACAAATCTGACTGTTACAATATAGATAATACATTATCAATATATTTTTATCTACCAAATGCTTTTAACATTCTTAAGTTTTAATTGTAAATTAGATTTTAGCATTGTGTGAACTTCTTATAATCAACATATAATGCATTGGTCAAACTCATTCCTTGCCATATATAAAAACAATTCAACTGTTGGTAAAAAATTGAAAGTCAACAGAAATTCCATTCAAAAAATAATGAGTTTGAATTATTCATTCTTTTTTTATGTTAATCAGACCATGATTAGTTTAAATATAGATAATACATTATCAATATATTTTTATCTTGCAAATGCTTTTAACATTCTTAAGTTTTAATTGTAAATTAGATTTTAGCATTGTGTGAACTTCTTATAATCAACCAATAATGAGTTGGTCAAATTCATTCCTGGCCATATATAAAAACAATTCAACTGTTGGTAAAAAAGTTGAAAGTCAACAGAAATTCCATACAGTAAAAAAAAAAAGTTTGAATGGTTCGTTTTTTTATGTTTAGCAAAATAGTTGATTTTTTTTTTTAATGTTTTGCAATAGCTTATTATGTACTTATTGTTCTTAATACACTATTGTATGTGCAACTTATTGGATCAATTTTGTGAGGTTGAATATGCACATATTTTAGTGAATTTTTAAAATTGAATTTGAATTAAAGCTTTTGAAAGTTTTAGTGAATTTTTCTATGGAAGCACTCATTCCATTCAATACGTCGATGCTTCATCCCTGACATACATATATATGAATAGAATACTGGAATTAATAATATAACTTTTATTAAATGGATAAAAGGTGAAAAGGGAATGAACTCTGCTGGGAGAATAATTTGATAATTAAAGATTGAAAAAGCATAATAGAAGTAAAAAAGGGGTTTACAGTAGCATAAAAAGGTTTATGACACTAACATCTTTGCGCATAAGATCTATGCATAAAAGTTTTGCTTTATCAAAAAGTCATTTATATTATATATCACAAGAAGAATGTGATTATTGAGAAAGATTAATCCACTGCAATTCCATACACTCTGCACAATGGCAAACAAAAATTCCTTTCAATTTCAAAATATATCTTCATCTTTTTTTTAATTAATTGTCCAAAACCAATGGTGTTTAACCTTTATTAATGCAATGTAAATAGGAGACTGTGATTTACTCTCCAAAAAAATTTAATATTTATATGCAACACTAAGTCTGCTAAGGATAGTGAGCCTCCTTTGTAAAATAAATAGTTTTTATAACTTATTACAATATTTAATAAAAAAATTAGGAAAGATAAAATTGTGAGACTAGTTGACACCCATCATCAGATTGAACACTAATGATATAAAAACATATACTAATTTTGAAAAAATGAATATAAAATTAATTACATTATGAAAATATTTTTTCTTATATTATTTATGAAAATTAAAGATCATTATTTAAACTAATAAAAACTTTAGCTACATAAAATAGCAAATCATTTGAATATTTTTGGGGGTTATTAACAGAACTGCTACATGACCATATGGAAAATAAATGTGGCATTTAATCTAATCCAACTGCCTTGTAATCATTTAGCATTTTTTTAATAACTAAAATAATTTTTTAAAATAAATTATAGGCTAAAATATTTTAAATTATTTGTAATGATTATAATTTTTTTTGCTATGAAATTATTTTTAATTTTTGCATGTTATGTTTCTAAATAGCAACTACATATTTTTTTAACAGTTCAAAATCTTTCATGAATATGATATTTAACACTTAGGGACTTCAGAGTGTGAAAGCTTATTTTTTTAACCTTCATATAAGTCATTATTATTTATATTATTTTTTCTATAAAATCTTTCATAATTTCATTTTTTTCTCTATTTTTACTCCCATTATATATATATCTCCATGTATCCTAAGATTAATTTCTCACAGCTTCATCGTTGGATAGTTAGCACATCAATCTGTTTTGCATGACCTATGGTTTGAATCTAGGCTAAGTGAAGCTTATAAATTTTTTAGTAATCAATCCACAACCAATACAGCTAGCCATGTAATGGGTATACGGATAGGCAAAACAAAAAAGGAAAAGCATGAATCCTCATTGACATTTGACTACCATGATGAGAACTATCTTCTCCATTGTTGATTCTCTACAAAGAAATGCTTGAAGCATAAAATTTGGATAATATTCATAAAGCCCACAAAATAACTGAACTGTTTAGAACAGTGTTTCTTAAACTGGGGGTCGTGACACCGTTTGGCGTCGCGAAGCAAAAAGTTGGGGTCGAGAAAATTTAATTCAGATACATGAATTTAAAGAAATATTAGTTGATTATTTTTAATTTAATATGTTACGTTTTCTGTATAGCACAATTATAAAATCGTAATGATGGCCAGGTTGAGCTGAAAATTATGCTTACATATTGAAAAATAACACCAAATGCATCATAATAGTGGTGTCGCACTGCAATTTCGGCACATAAATTATTTCAGAATCAAAATATATGCTGCAGTGACAAGAATAAGGTTGGTGCCACTGTGATTATATAATGCATTTCCGGTCAAGTTATTTGTTTTGGTTTCATTTCAACAAGTGTCCACATTGCAAAAAAAATACAATATTATATTTTACTGTTTTACTAGACTAAGATTAGTATTTATTTGAATAAATATTACGAAAGATGTTATTGTTTATATATAAAAATGCTTGCATACTTTTTTTTCCCTCACTTTTTTATTCAAAATTCATCATCCTATTAGTTATTATAAAAATTTATTTTTCATTTGAAACTTATTGCCATTTATTTATTAACAAGTAAAAATATATTCCTATTTTTTAAACTTAAAAGGTAATTTATAATTGATTTATTGATATTTTTTAAATATTAAAAAATAAAACATATGGGGATATTAAAAAGTAGAATATATGGGAGTAAATATGCTTTGTATAATTAAACAAAAAACATGCTGCCACTTGATGTCTCTACTTAGTTATTTTATTTATATTTTAGGATAAAAATATTTTTTACCCATAGATAAATGGTTGAACTTGAGTACCAAAGGTAATGATGCAGATGGCAATGCTACAAAGTCTCTTCAAGCAGGATCTCGGAATCAGAAAGAGGCATCTAAGATGCGAAAAAAAAAAAATGAGACATTTCTCCAATTTGGCTTTACTTTCAACAACTGTGATGGTAATGAACAACCTCATTGAAACAGGCAAAACTCACTATACGTATTGCCACACACAGCAAGCTAGAGTAATTTATGGATGCCAGAAGGCTTGTACATAAAATTCCCATCTAGTGCCTACTCATCCAATATCCTCAGACTAGTTTCACTGACGAAGGCCACAAGCCAGAAACTAATCTGGGGATATTGGATGAGTAGGCACAAGATGGGGATTTTTTGCACAAGCCTTCTGGTATCCATTGATTACTCTAGCTTGCTGTGTGTTGCAATATGTACAGTGAGTTTTACCTGTTTTAATAACAGTTAATAAGCAAGCATAAGAAATGGTGATCATGTGATGTTTATTGGCTTAACAACCTCTTTGTTTAATTTACAATAATGTTTTATTTATGGAGATTATGAAACCATCAAAATTAAAGACATTTTGAATCTGAGCATCCTTCATATGTCAATAAACCAAAAGTATATTTCGAACGACTGTTAAAAACTTCAAATAAAGAAAAACAATATTTTGAGAAATTTATAACTGTTAATGAAGAATATTTACTTGCATCATATGAAGTTTCATATCTGACTGCTAAAAATAAAAAGCCATACACTATTGGAGAAGATCTTATATTACCTGCTGCTATTAAAATGGTAGAAATACTTCAGGGAAATAAATATGGTGATGAAATTCGGAAAATTCATTTGTCAAATGACACTGCCACTAATACAATTTCTGAAATTAGTAATGACCAATTTGAGCAACTTATTAGTAGACTTAAAGAAAGCCCAATATTTACAATTCAGTTGGACGAAACAATTGATATTTTCAAAAATAGCTCAATTATTACTATATGTCAGATACATTTATAAAGAAAACATTGAGGAAGAATTGTTATTTTATCGTTCTTTGGAAGAACATACAAGAGGGAAAGACATATATAATAAAGTAGACAAATTTTTTAAAATTGAAGGTTTAGAATGGAAAAATTGCTTTGGAGTATGCACAGATGGTGCAAAAGCAATGACTGGTGAAAATATTGGTTTTAAATCATTTGTTAAAGCTTCTGGTAATAATCATGTAACTTTTACACACTGCCTGATCCATCGAGAGGCCCTTGCAGCAAAAAAAAATTAGCAACGGAATTCAACGATGTGCTTCAGGATGGTGTCAAAATTATAAACTTTATTAAAAGCCATGGCCTTAACAGCCATTTATTTTCAAATCTTTGTAAAGACATGGATTCTGAATACAAAATTTATTATTACATGCAGAAGTAAGATAGATATCAAGAGAGCGAAGTTTAAGAAGATTATTGTTATTAAAAGAAGAAATTATTGTATTTTTAATCGAACAAAAATCTAATCTTGCTGCTCTTTTTCAAAATGATGTATGGCTATCAAAACTGTGCTATTTGTCTGATATTTTTGAGAAACTAAATGATCTTAACTTGTCTCTTCAAGAAAAAATAGCAATATTTTTACTTTGAATGATAAAATTGAAGATTTTATTAAAAAGATCAATATTTAGAAGATTAGGATGAAACATGATTCATTGGAAATGTTTTAGACTATCGACAATTTTATAATTGAAAAAAAAAATAATTGTAAAACTTTTAATTGCAAAAATTATTATAGATCACTTAAAAACCCTAGAAACACAGTTTTGCAAATACTTTATATTGAATTTAGATTTCAAAAAGTTATCTTGGATTCAAAGACCATTAATCACCTGCCATATAAAGCCCAAGAGGAATTTGCTGAACTATCGAACTCAAACTTAAAACTTGACTTTTCACAAAAATCCTTGACAAAATTCTAAATCGAAGCTAGGACTAAATTTCTCACAATTTCTGAAATGGCATTGAATGTTCTTCTGCCATTCAGCACTACATACTTATGTGAAATGACTTTTTCAGCTTTAATGTATATTTAAATCCAAATATTGTTCAATGCTGAAAAACATTGAAGATGCTTTATGTTCAGCAGTATCAAATATTTCATCAAGATTTAATTTGTTATGCAGCAAAAAACAAGCACATCTGTCTCATTAAAACGTGATTTTCTTTCATTAATTTCCTAAAACTATTTATTTTCATATATATTTTGTTTACCAAAGAAATAAATGATTTATGGGAATATTTATTTCTATTTTATATTTAATATCTGAGGTTGCAAAAAAATCTCGATGATAACTGAATGAAAAGTTTTAAGAAGCATTAATTTAGAATAATAGAACTAACTAAATATCAATTTCTTACCTCTGTCCCCCACTTAATTCATTCAAAGATTCTTTCCAAACAGAACCAAAAGCTACTTTGACTTCAAGTCCATCTAATACATTTTTGCCTTCAGGAGGCATAAGTTTAGCATTTGTGCCAGGCAAAAGTGATGAAAATATAGAACCAAAGTCCTGCAAAATAAAAATTTAAATAAAACTAATTTAATTCAAATTCAGTTGCATTTTAAATAGTCTTCATTTAAAATTTAAATGAAAAGATGAAGTAGAATCATAGTTTAATAACTTATATGAGCACACTAGTGTGGTATTATTAAAAAAAATTTTTTTTTGGAATATCAGTTCCATACTCTTTACCTTATTAACTTGTTCCCAGGCTTTTTTCAGTGCAATGTTCTTCTTTTCATCTAACTCAGCTATGACTGCCGCAATCTTGGCTTTATCATTTTCAACAATGCGCTTCTTCTTCATCAAATCATTGTACTTTTAAAAAAAAATCGTAAGATATCCCCTTTGTAGCTAGTTATAAAATAATGTTTTCAATATAAATAATACTTATAACACATATACTAAAAAAAAAAATTATTTAATACTTTAAAATAGAAATGCTAAATACATCAACATAGTATGCTGAGCATGCTTTCGATTATCTAATAGTCATACTCATAGCTATTTTGATGTATTTAGCATATTTGCTTTAAAGTAATAAACAACCTTTTGTGTTGTATTTATTATTTATATTGAATTACATTTTTTTGAGAAAAGTTTAAAACTGTTGGAATTACAAAATAATGTTTTATAACAAAGCCATTTTAACTACTGGAGGATAAAATAGACAACTTATGATCAAAACATTTAGCGTTTAAATTGAAAAAGATATTTTACTGAACAGATTATGTTAATATATTATAAAAAAATTTTTTTAAATATAATCATTACTTATTAAATAAGCAGAAAGGCAATTAAGAATATTATTTTTAAAAAAAAAAGAAAACCCAAAAAAAAAATTAAATAAGTTCTAAAAAATGTTAAAAAAAAAACCTTGTCTGACTGTTACATGTTAAGGCTACTAGCAATCATGATATTTAAAAAGAAACACATTGTATGAAATATATTACCTGTTCCTCAGCTTTTCCAAGCATATTCATGGCTCTCATATTTACAGTTTTGCCCAATTTATCTTTTGTTTCCTGCAATTTATTCAAACGTTTTCCCGCTTCTTTGGGATCATTTGTTTCAAAGTCGTAAGCTGTATTATGTTGACCAAAATATTTTTTATCATCACTAATCCAGTCATATGTAGATAGAAGCTGCTCTACCTATAATGCAAAATAAAGCAACTCATGAATCCTCTTAGTATTTTATGGAAGTAATTCTCTTCAATGCAATATACCCATCCAACAATCACTTTTTTATTTAAAATAACAATAGGTGTTGGACGGATTAATGCAAATCATTGCCTTAGAAGGAAGACAATGATTAGCCAGAAACAGACTAAAATCTCTGATTTCATTGTTTTCTTGTGTAAATTGATTTTATTGAATGCTTATATATTTTAGTATGTAGACTGGAGATATACCAAATATCATCAGTAAAAAAATTAGTTTTTTTTTTGGTCTCAATATGACATAAATATAATCAGAATATTTATTTAAATTTGATTGAATTCATTCCCTACAATCCTTATCTCCTGATTCTATTTGATGATATATAATAATCCAAAAGTAATAAAAATTTAAATTTTTTTCATTTATTCTCTCACAACATGTATTTTTAATATTATTTTAAAATTATGCAATGTCATTTAACATCGCTGTTAATAATTAGATAAATAATAAAGTGAATGAATAGTTTGTGATTTGGCAGGTCACATGATGATTGAGCACAAAAAGTGACAGAGCTAAGTTATAATCCATGGATGTGTTTGGATACCAGTATTTATAATATATTTCTTTGATTTGGTATATCAGATGTATACCTGTTAATATTTTTATTAAATAATATCTTATTGTTTAGATGTCATTAAAAAATAATCGAAAAATATATTGTTTGAAAGTTTAAGCACAGGAAGTGATAGAAATGAGCTATGATCCATCACAACATCATATTATCCATGATTGAGTTCCAGAGCCTGACATTCTATTACTTTACCAAAACACACAGAGTAAAAATCAAAGGATTTACTGTTTGGAGATCATAAGAAGTTCAAGCATCGGAAGTGCTAATAATTGAATTGCATTTTAGGAACTTTGAAATCTAGAATCTGACTATCACTGCAACAAACTGAAGTAGGGCATAATCAAATGGATTATTGCTTAGGAATTCATAACAAATTGAGTAGTTGAACATATCTGAACTGAGCCATGATTCATGGACCTTGACCTCCAGTGTCACCTATCAATTCACTAAACCAAATAGGGCTGAAATCTCAAATACAATATAATTTAAGCGGTAATTTTGAGAAGTACTGACTTGTTTTGAATTGTCATTTCTGATAAATTACACCTAAATTATTAGAATATTTATAGTTTTAGATAATTTTCATAAATTAATTTATGACTTGGATTTATATGCCCTATCAAATAGCTTAAGATTTTTTTATTTCAAATATCATGAATATTTGATCTATGAGATTAAAATAAAAAATACACTAGCAAGCCATCCAGAATTTTCTCCAGTTTTGAATATCAAATAGAATCAAAATATAACATAACTGTTAAAATTTCAATTTACATTTAAAAATATATTACCATAGACCTTTGCTGTTATAATATTATACAAAACACATATATACAATGGTGAGTGTGGTATCAATTTCCATCAGCGATAAGTAATAATAATAAAAATTCAATTTGATTAAATGAATAGAACTGTCATGCTTGGTCTAAACTTTTGTGGATGAATACTGCATAACTTTTCAAATGGCCATAAAATGAATAAAAATTAATTATTAGACTATATTAATACTGTAAACTCTCAAATCATTTTCTCAAAGGAATGGAATAAAAAATAAATGATATGGAAAGTCTAAACACAAAACTCTATTAAAAATAATAAAGACAATTTAACAATTATTTACAGAAATGTATACAAAGTACAACTCAGATTTTTATAATTCAAAACATTCCATACAATATTATTAGCAAAAACTGTATGCATATATATATAAATTTTAATAATATAGTAATGCAACCTTCTCTAATCTTAGGCAATATGAGACCACAAAAAAAATTTACCAGAGAGTCATATCCAAAATAAATATAGCATATATACGTTAAATTATTTGGAGAGTTTTATCATTAGTTAGGCTTAGCAAACACTATAAAATTTCATAAAGTCTCAGTACTTATAAAAAATTTATTTAAAGATGGTAGACAAAATGTGATAATTATTTCATTTTAATGAGGACTCTATAGTAGTTCAGCTTCATCTACTAGTGTACTTATATCAATCTCGATGCTTGTAGTTGCCAATTACAGTAAATTTGAAAGAGGTTTATCTGTTAATGAATATCTCTACATAGATATAATCACTTTAATGTTGAAAAAGTCCTTTTCCAAAGACACATGCTCCAGGGCAGCGGTCAGCAACAGTCCGTGACATAATTTTAATGGTCCGCAAAGATATTCAGATATTATTTAAATTTTGCTAAGATTATTTAATAAAATTTTTAAATAAAAAATAAATTTTGTTTAAGCTGTATTATTCATATGTAAAATAGAACAAGAACATTATATTGCTAATTGATTTGTTATAAAATACTACTGTGACTTGCAAAATATCTATCTCAAAGGCGTTTCATTAGCCCCTACTCGGTCAGGGGCATAAAAAAAGTAAAATAAGAATACCAAAATCTATGAACTATTGACTAGGCATAAAATCTGACTACAGCGCACTTTTGTGCTAAAATTAAAATTATTAATATATAAATAAATATATATGTATATCATACTCAATGCTCGTATTAATTCGTACCTTTAAAAATTATGTTAGTGGTCCGCAAAATCTAAAAGGTTGCCGACCATTGCTCCAGAGCATTGAGTACATCTTAATTCCAAAGTTTCTCAATTTCAGATATTTCTCTCTTGATTGTAATTTTAAAAAATCCTTTGCTTTACAAAGTATAAATAGGATCTGATTGCAAATCACACAATTCCAGCTGAAGATCAGATCTTCGATTTTCATTGTTGACAGTCAACGGTTGATTAAAAATTGAAAAATCTTCTTCAATTTTCTTATAATCACCAAATAGATTCTCAAAATCATCACTGATCAATATATTTTATATAAGTTGTAATTGATGCCTCCTCAAAATTCTTCATTTCAAAATTTCTTTACAACATGGAAAAAAAGCAAAAATGTTATTATCCAATGCTGATTTAAAAAGCATCAATTTACCTTTAAAGCCATTCAAATAGTCATATAAGATAGCAATATACTGTTATTTGCCCTGCAGTGTTAAATGTAACTCCGTCAAATGGTTAGTCATATTTAATGAATATTTTTGTAGTGTAATTTTCACTACACCACTCTCACCCAAGGTAGGGACTAGTGAAATTTACACTACAAAAATATTATTAAATAAATAATCTCTAGTCTAATGAATGACTGATAAAAATTATTAATATACTTCCAACAAGTGGTTTGTGTCTAAGTTATGAGATAAGTAAGTTTGACAGTTATCAATCAACTGTAGTAATTGGCTATCTATATATACTGAACAATGATAAGGATATGTGTAAGAAATAGTGATCTGCGCCAAGTGATAAGTTGGTGCAGCATGAAATATGCATCTTGAGGATCATACATCTTGTTCACATGTCTTAGATTAGTGTTCTTCAACCCTTGGTCCGCGGAACTTTTCTGCAGGTCCGCGTGCTGGACGGGCAGTAAAAAGTTTGTAATAATAAATAATAAGAGTTTAAACTTTTAATTAATATAGCCAATTTTTATTTATTTTTTCATCTCATTTTTACCCAATTAAAAAAAAAAGAAAACAGAACGAAAACAAAATCTAATCAATCATTCATAAATTAATTTGTTTTTCTAGTTATTACAGATGTTTATGGGGGGGGGGGGAGGTAGAATTAAATTTTTTATTACTTTTCTAAAAAAATTTAAAAAAAAGTTTTTTATTATATAAACTCCATATATATATATAAAACTTTATCTTATATATTTAACATTGTTGTTTTGATCAGTTATAACAATTATGCTTATCTTTAAGAAAATTTATCTATAGATTTCTGCCGGTCTGCGAAATCTTATCCTTATTTTTGCTGGTCCTCGGAACCTTATCCTTATTTTTACTGGTCCGCAGGTGTGAAAAGGTTGAAGACCACTGTCTTAGATCATGTGTACGATTGCACCCCTCCACAAGATATTAAAGGTGGATAGAAACCAGAGCCCTATCTTATGTGAGTCGTGTAGTGAGAGTTACACCACAGAAATATTATTAAGTGGATAATCTCTAGTCCAATGAATGACTAATAAAAATAGTTGGTCATATTTGTTATAAATGCAAATCTGATAAAAATATATATTGTATTTGATTTTCAAGTTTTAATCTGTCAGACTGTCACATTAGTTTAAAGAAATATGGGTAATTACCAAATGGCAAAAAAAAGCATTCCAAACATTTTCTAACACCCAACCAATGAATATCAAAATGAAGAAGCAAATCACCATATACAGCATCAATTTCGCTCAAGAAATAAAACTTTAGATGAATCACAGATCTATTACTACCTCTTATTATTAGATATTTTTAGTTACTTTCATGGCATTGACTTGATACAAAGATTTCCCACAGTGCTTCTTGATAAAATATGCAATGAATTGTAGAGTAGTTAATATTATTCTGTTTCAATAGTCTACAAAAGCCTATTAGCCTTGGCCATGTCTGTTACAATGCACAAACATTTATCAAATCATCCATAGTTCATAACACAGTTTTGAAATGCTTTGAAAATATCCCTACCTTTAGTAATCCAAAGATATTAGACTGAGAATCTCTTCTAAATAGTTTGAACAAAAATTAAAGGTTGATTTACAACTGTTTGATCAGTGCTTTCATCAAGATACAATGAAAAAAACTCACATTTTTTTATTAAATTAGTCAATTTTTTTGAAATATATTGATCTATATGTTCTACACATCTTGTGATAGTCCAATGAGATAATGCAACTGTTTCAAGATTCTCAGCTAATTTCAGTTCTTAAATTATTTTGCCATTTCAATTGCTCATTTCTTCACTATCATAGCATTGCTAAAAGGTGTTTTAGCTTTCAATAACTCCAATGCTATTCTGTACGAAATGCCAAGGCTAAAATTTTGTGCAGTGTTTACATTTGCAAAAAAAATTGTTTGGTACATCGATTTCTTCTTATATTCTGCAATAATGGTACCTCTTGATTCTTCAACATTGTTTCCATTACATTCTTTAAGCAGTGTCATGTAAAAAAGATAGTGAATTTTATTCTTGATGTTTGTAATCAAAGTCTGATTCCCATCTGCTTTGATTCATTTGCTTTTCATCTCGAATTTTTATTTTCTAGCTAGTCATGATTGTTGGCTGATAAATAGTATTAAAATTTATTAAATAGCATTAGATTATTGAAGATAAAATGGAAACAAAGCACAATGCATATTTAATAATTTAGTAAGGAGCAGCAATACAATCTCAAAAGTTGAAAAAAGAACAATGCTAATCATAAATTAAAATACAATACAAACAATGACTGTGAGATAAGCATCCTAAACACTTACTAAACATCTTAATTGAAAATTACACAAAACAAAATAAACAATTAAAATAAAAAAAGTTTGTTTTCAAAGAAAGCAATTTTAATACTAATGTTTTTCATTTAATTACAAACGAATGATATCTTTACACAAATTTACGGCTACATTGTAAATTTTGGTCCATACATTCTTGACATCATATAGATATAATCAACAATCAATCTCTGTTTTAAGATAAACAATTTTAAAACTAACTTTTAAAATTTATTTTTACCCACCAAATTATAAATAAACATTGAATGATAAATATACTTTTTTATAAAATAGCGTTAAATTTATTATTACATTTTTTCAATCTTTTTTTTTTGCATTATCTTCATTTTATTATGCAACACACTAAAACATTATTTGGTACTGTGCAATTACTTTTTAACATGTTATAAATTTACATTATCCATTTGAATTATTTCTGTTTTTATTACATTTTAAATTACATTCACTTCATTTTTGTAGTTGTATTTTTTTAAACATAAATATTTATTTTATCAATTAATATTTTCAGACTAGACGACTGTCTCATGTAGAAATGGTATATAAATCATTTCAGCAATGAATAACCTTAAAATATAATTAAATCATTAAATGTGTGCTAGTTTTAACTTCAGTTCTTTTTACTTATATTTAGCATGAATTAAATTTTATTTGCTCAAAAAAAGTTCACATTTTATTTAAAATACTTGTTAAACGATTTTCATTAGCCATTCATTAGACTAGAGATTATCAACTACAGAAATATTACTTTTTAACCAACTTTTGTTGGGACATGGCAGAAATTTGTCAGGATTGCTGCAGATTTGTTGATTCATCTAATATTTGAAAAATAATTAAGAATATAGTGATATAAAAAAGCCAAATAAAATTACCAACACTGAGATTATTGATAGAATTAAAATATTTAATATGCACTGAACCTAAATTATTTTCTTTTTCACACACCATTCACAGGTGGGCTGCAATTTGGACAGTCTTGTAGTAATATATGTATTTTAAAAAATCTAGTTTCATTTTTTTTTTTGAACAAATTTGTTTTTATTTCATTTAAAAGGTCTTAAATTTTTCTTTCAAAGTATGGAATTTAATCAATCTCGAGGAATTTAAAATAATTTAAAGCATTACTTGGGAGGAAAAAAAATGATTTTGGACATTAAATAATTTTATTAAAAATGAAATTATAAATTTTTCTTTTTTTTTTTAAATTGTAAAATTATTTTTAGACTAATTATAATGTGTGAGTGAATTTATTATATATAGCAAACTAATTATGTGAGTGAGTATACATATATATAGATATAATGTTGATATGTGATTTCAAATTAAAAAAAACTTAGCTGCATTTAAAGATAATGTGTCAGGACTGTGACTGGTTTAAAAAATAATCAATCTATATTTCAATAATATTGATTTTACAATCAAAGAAAACAGAAGATGGATAGGGGAAAAAATAATATATGCATAACTGAAGGATTGAGAGTTCATTGTATCTGTTAACTAATATACTATCAAATTATAGCAAAACTGTTAGGTGTACAATTTTTTTTTTTTAATTATATGTATATGTGTGTAACAATGCACAAACATGTGTGTGTGTGTGTGTATATATATATATATAGCTATTTCTAAACATAAAATATTACTTTTATGTTTGAATGTAGATTAACTTTTACGGAGAATCTTCTATTTTAATGCACAAGCAATATTATCACCTTTTTAGTGGCTTCCTTGGATTCTCTGTTGTGTTTTGAAATATCATGCTCCAACTGTTTTATCTGAAGCTGGAATGCAGCATTGTCTTTCAGATATTTAGCTTTCTGATTATGTTTTTCTTGTATATCTTTAGAGTGAGCTTTAAGCAAATCTTTCTGTTGATTAAGATCACTTTGAGCAGCCTGAACTTGGGTCTAAAAATAACAAATATAAAAAAATGTATATAAAGAATATACATTCACCTGCAAAAGCAATTATATAATAAATAAATTGTAAATTGAATTTTCTAATTTAATACTTTCATGTCATGATATCAGTTTCATTAACTATATAGCCACTATCCTCCTACCACTTATTTGTTTTATCTATCACCACCTATTAATGTTTTTCTATAAATATATCAAGCTTCAAATGTTGAAACAATAATCATTTAAAAGAACATGCATAGAGATAAAATCAATGTAAAAATTACATAAATAGTAAACGTTTATTTAAAAAAAAACAAGACAAAAGATATTATGAATAATAAAAAAAATAATATTTATCTGTAAGAGACCATTCATGAATTAATTATTAGACTAAATAAATATTTATTAATTAATATATTTACAAATTTTAGATAATAGTTCAGCAATGCATTCAAATTAGTTGAAGCTATCAATCCTAATTCTTGCATATACTAATTATAAATTATTAACACCTAAGACAATTATTTTCTACAAAGACTTAATTGAATCATTCTAGAGTTATATTAGAGTGAAAGCTGAACTAAATATCAAGAGTCAGTAGCATATTTTAGCATAGTTTCAATCTGATTGTTAATAAATATAATCAAGATCCTCTTTAGATACAATTCTATTTTTAAAAAATTAACACGATCAGATCAAAATTACAGTGACATTCAGTGTAAAATGCAGTCAGCTAAGATTCAAATACCAGTAAGAGATCTTATACATCTTGTTTATTTTTGAGTTGCAAGATCAAGTGACATTAAAGCATGAATGTAACAGATCATAAATTTTTTCTCAATTGAGAGACTAACTCCCTTAGGTTTTACTTTCCTCAATTGGAAAACAATGTAGAAACATTTTACTCACTAATCAATAATTCTATGTTTTAATTCAACTGTGCTCAGAACATGTAAAATAGTCAGACAATTTGTGTTCTATCTTATTCATCTACAAAAATGCAAGTTCAGATAGTTCTCTACTTTCGTAGCTAATTGGTTTTTGAAATGCATATTAAAATTGGAATGTACAAAAGTAAAGCAATTTTTTTTTAAAAAAAAAAAAACTCAAAAAGAGTTTTCAAAATATAAGTATATATATATTTCTACTAAATATTATGTTTCTATTTTTAAAAAAAAGTTTAAAGAATTCTTAATATATAATAAATTTTCATACTTTGAAAATAATTTTTATCTAAAATTTTTTAAATTTTATTTGAAGAAAAAAATGAGGCTAAATACAGTATATAGACATGTGTGACACAAGCATATGCATATAAGATCTAAACAAATATTAAAAAAGTTTAAAAGCATAATGAAGATTAACTTAACAGTGTACGAATTTGGAAATATTCCTTAATTTTGTTCTTGATTTTTACAATGAACATTTTGTTGATCGGCTTAAATTATACAAACAATCGATTGAAGCAAAAGATTTGCTATCTTCATCTCGATTATATGGAGATTAAGAGACCTTGATTTTTTTTTGTCCATATCAATACTACTGTTTTTTTCATTTTTTACTCATGTTTATAAATTAGTAAGGACGAATTTTTTCACCAAAACAGAAATATACATCAAATTATCACACATGATCTAACATACAGTAACAAGACACAACTTATCAACACATGCACTAATTCAAAATGTTCCTGCTCAAGACTAAACCTGTGACCAAAAAGGGACATAATTAATGTCAGAGATGTGGGGAGGGACTAGTGACTAATAGTCCATGAGAAAAAAAAAATCGTTACATGAAAATATATACATTTTTCATGTATATCGATAAAAATCAAAAGTACAAAATGTGTACGAAATAGCAAATTATATGAAGTAGAGAACTGCCTGTATATTCTAAATCACAATATATTGTCAGTAATAGTACCAAATCTTTTTAATTCATTGACAAAGGGCAGCTTTTATCATAGGATAATAAACATTTAATAGGTTGCATTCTTTGTAAATTACAGCGTGCATAAAGCCACATAGAACAAAACTTGATATCATCTACAGCAAGTTTTAATCTGCTGCAAGTATTTAATACAATATTCTTTATTGGAGAATTTATTGCTAAGCTCATTAATTTAGTTCTATATATGACTGATATACAAAGGCAACATTTTTATCCTAATGATCATCAATCATAATATAAATCTCTATAAATAAAATATACATTAAAGAAATGTAAAGATTTACTAAATGATTAGGAATCTCAAGAGTAATCTAACATCAATCTGCCTTCATAATCAACACATTCTGTTTTTGTTATTGCTTAATTATAAAAAAGAGCACTTGGACTAATCAGTGACTAAGAATTTCAGTTTTTAATTATGCTATTATCAATATAGGGGATTTGAACTCAGACTATTATCTTATTTTTAAGACACTTAATCTATACTGAATACATCTATAATTTTCTTAATTATTGCAATCACTATGCATAGTAATACTTATATCATTCTGCTGCAAAATCTTCAGATAATTGTTTTGAAAAATTCAATAATATACATAAAGTAAATACTCTGAAATAAAACTGTATGAAAATACAATTAGGTTATAACAATGAATGATTAGACCACATTGTACAGCTTTTTAATTATAATGTCATATAGTTCACAACCTTAATTATTCTACAGACGAAAGAAATGTTATAATAACTCTTTATATAATAATCTATAATGGCTATCCTGTTTTCTTATAAAACTTATTATGATGGAGTTCATGTTCATAATTATGTTCATAATTTGCCTAATATATCAATAAAACAAGCCTTCAGTTTTTATATTTGACATGTCCCTACTAATAATATTTATCAGAGGTAAAGCTTCAATCTTAGCAAACTTTGCATTAAAATCTATTATTAATAAAGATTCAATTGAAAGCTAGTCAGTTTAAATAAAGAATTCCGATCCTCAAATAACAAATATACAAAGAGCTACTTCATTCTATCAAATATCTGATGATTATCGAATTTCCTGATATAAAATATTACTTTATAATTTTTACACTTATTTAATGGATAGACAAAGTCATGCCTTTTAATTATTCTGGGGTCAATGTATAGCAGCAAAATTGATATAGATGTGTGAAGGAAATTGGAAAATGTTACATATTTTAGCTTAAATTTTCAATAATGGTTAAACTCTATAAAATATGAATTGTTCTTAACATAAGTTCTAGCATCAAAATTATCAAAAAAAAAAAAAAAAAAAAACTGAAAAAAAACAAACAGATCATATAAAAAAGGCTACTTTGATTTCTTTACAGAAAAATTGATGTAAGATAATTTATTTCCATCAAGAAATATGTGCTTAATGTAATCACCAATCTACAATAGCAAAAAAAAATATATAGTATATAAATAGTTTAAAAATCAGAAAACAGAAAGTTCACAAATATAACTGCAAAACCAATCTCTTCACTGTAATATACTATTCAACAGTTTAATTAAAATCATTGCCAGTATTCATTTCATCCAGTCATTCTGCATAATATCTCTTCTATATACAGCAAACAGCTCTACCTGGAATAACTGTGAAGGATTCAAACTTATCTAGATATTAATGATGTGACAAGTTGTTACCCTTTAATTTAATTAAACCCTTTCATTTACATTTAACCTACAGATTTCAATAACCTCTTCAAAAGAGCAATGTAAGTTTAAAGTTATTCACAACTGATGATAATGAAACTTTCACAATTAAACTTTTCTAAGTAGTTTTAGTAGTATTTTATTGTGACAAGCGATCATAAATTATCAACTGTGATCAGTAAGTTTATCGTCAGCCATATAAACTACTGCTAGATATTAAATTCATCCCAGCAGAATATTAAACATGTATTAAAAATTTTTGCATCTCACAAAATCTCTCTCCCAATCTTTGAAACAAGGGAATTTAAGCAATGATAAGAGCTATTGCATAAGAAATGGCAAGACAACGACCCTATCATCACTAGTTTGAATAGTCAGTGTTCTTAACTCAGTATCTATTCTTTATTCTTAAATTATCTACTCAAAGCTAATGGTTTGAAGATTCAAACCTAAAGTTCTGAATGCAAACTATCAAGCCTGTATAATTATAATAGCTGACATTAGGTTATCAACAATTTATTTAATGATCTCAATTTTAAAATAATCTGAAATAAACTCTAACCTTTTTATGAAAGAATGTTTGAAACCAATTAAATTATCACTAACTTTCTTATGAGGAAATCATCAAATTTTTAGACCTTTTTATATCTTCTCAGACTAATCGTATTCCACCTTTTTTCCTTTTGGTCAATCGGTAGATACTCAATTCTTATACAAAAGTCATTTATAATAATTTAAATATTTTGTCTATCAAATCATTTTAGACCTTTTTATATCTCCTCAGACTAATCGTATTCCACCTTTTTTCCTTTTGGTCAATCGGTAGATACTCAATTCTTATATAAAAGTCATTTATAATAATTTAAATATTTTGTCTATCAAATCAGATAGAGAAATAAGATCCACTATAAACCTTGATAGTTAAAAGTAGGTTTTAGTTATTAAAAATCTGTATATACTGATGAAATTTCTTAAAAATTTTAAAGTCCAATTCAAAAGTTTCAGACAATAAAAACTTTCAATATTTACATTTATAAAAAATCTGTCATTGAAAAAATAATACATTAACACTCAGACAACTCAGCCATAGGTATGTGTGTTATTTAACCTTACATTAATTTCTTTGATAGATGAAAGTAATTGGGCAATTTGTTTTTCATAACTTTTAAATACATCAGCAACTTCTGCCATCTGCTGCTCATATCCAGAAATAGATTTTTTCAGCTCTTCTTGTTCTAAACGAATTGCTTCAACATCCTAAACAAAATAAATAAATAATTTATGATTGTACAGATATATACTTACATTTTAAAAGAATATATTAATGAAAATTTAAAACACCCAAATTCATAATATACAGGCAATCCTCGACTTTCATACCTAATTGATTCCTGAAATGTGTATGAAAGTTGAAATATACGAAAATAGAGCATTATATATATATATATAAAATAAAATAAAAATTTCAAGGCAAAAAGTGTTTTTAAAATATTTATTTTTTAATGAGGTGTTTAGCATATAAATAAATAATACTTTACTGAGTAGTATTTGGTGTTTTCTTTATAAATTTATCAAGAATTAGTTGAAGTGTATTCTTTTTTTTCTTTTCTTGATAAAAACATTCCATAAAACGTGTCTTTTTCTATTGCCCTTCGTACGAAATAGCAAACTGTACTAAAGTAGAGGACCATAAGAGATTCATTAAAGGTTACAATCTACAACTGAGAAACTTTAAACATTTTTTGTGTTACTGCTTATTTGCCTTCTTTCATAAATTTTTTTAAAGTACTGTTGTTAAAGAATGTTGAGCAAAGACTAACTATCAACAATAATAATAAATTGCTTAGTTACTGGACCTATTTTTGGGAAAACTTGGCGCATAGTGTATATACAATCTTACAAAAACTTTTGATAATGAATATATATATAAACACATACATTCGTTAACATTTATTCAAATAAAAATAGAAAGTTTTAGATAAATGATTTACAACTATAACTCTTGAGGAAATCTTAAGAATATGGATAGTCTTCAGTTAATACATGACTATAGCAGAACAGTCTTCTTAAAAAAATAATTATTATTTTATCTACATTGACTAAAATGTTCATTGGATAATTTTCTAAGATTGTTTGGTTATATTCTACAGCTTGAACAAAAACATTATCAAGCTAACAATTATTTAATAACTTTAACCATTAAACATACATATATTAGTTTGACAGAGTAGGTTCATTGGTTTTTCGTAAGATCACTATAGCAGAATTTTGATAATGAAAATAAAATCGGTCTTGAAATCTTAAGCAATTTAAGAACCAGAAAGTTCATTGCTTTTTTTAATAATAACACTTCATTTTCTCTGTATTAAAACCTAATGATTTAACTTCTGTTAACATCTCTAGTTGAGTCATTTTTATCAGCAATCTTGACAACCAATTATTTACAATGAGCTTTCTATAATTAACCTACAAACAATCTATTCTATGAGAAATGCAGTAAATGAAACAAAGATGGATACTTATTCATACACACACACACAAACACACACACACACACACACACACACACACACACACACACACACACACAAACACATGCAATCTTGGACAGAAAATTATATAATTTTCAAGATGTTAGTACAATTTATGCAAATATCAACTCTCACATGAAAAAATTTTATTTGCATAAACTATGTAAATAAAATAGATATAAAGTGAACACATCCATGAACAAAGTGGTTATTACATGTTATATAATAATGATTCCTAACCCGGAATACAATTAGAACATTTAGTGGTGAGAAAAAACTGAATAATGATGGAATAAAAAATATAAATAAAGTCAGCAGAATAAAATGAAATATAAATCAAAAGTTACTACTAATTCAAATTACTGACTTCATTTCTCAAAATCCTTCAGTTTAAATACTAATGTAATTAATTTATTATTCTCAAATATTGGACAATTATTCTGTAAATTTGAGGTGTCAAACTTTATTCTTTCTATGATATATAGATTTTAATTAAATTTAAAAATGAATCACATCGTATAATTTATAAATTATTCAATATGGAATCTAAATGTACTTCTTTCCACTCATGCATCCTCTATAAATAAATGTATTTTTAAAATTAATACCCTTATTTTCAAAAACATTCAACAAAAAAACATCAAATTTCGCCCCGCAAAAAAAAAACCTATTAAGAAGACAATTTGCATTTTCCTGATATTTATGGAAATAAGTTCAGTGTTAACATTGAGAATTAAATCTAAAAGAAAAAAATCAAAAGTGAAATTGAAGGTTATAATGATTGATAAGATAGATTTTTTACATTATTTAACATCAAAAAAAAAGGGCAAATTTTCTTGCTTTGATATTTTGGTGAATTGTGACAAATTTCTTCCCCAAATAATGTGTTGTGAACATGATCTTCAGTGTATAAACTCAACAATATATTCCTCACAGGTTCAGTTTTCATTCTACTTTGTTTTGCTAATATTTGAATGCTAACTTGCCAGTGCAAATGCATATTTAAATGAACACCTGTCAATCTTGTGAGGTTATAAATTTTAAATTAATTATTATCAGGCTATTTATTTGCACATAAATTTGAAGTAATGTCTATTATATTGAAATTTTTTTGCTAATATGAAAAATACAATTTATGAAAATGGACTTCCAAAAGATACAAGAAATCTAAAATAGTCCATTGCCATGTAAAACCCACCCCAAATTCCTTCAAGGATCAATAAAGAAGATGGCAATACTATCCATGCTAATTGCAAAAATAGTTTAAGTATTCAAGTAGACACTTGGGGGAAATTTAAGTTTATTTGAAAATCCTTAAATATATATATATATAATACAAATTACATCAGGTACATTATCATATCATAAGATCATCATTATAAGAAAACATTTTCTAATCACAATTTAATTTTATCCAAATACACCTCACAAGTTTTTTGCTATTTCAATTATATATACAGAAATCTTAATTCATATCAACAGTCATATGATTTCAAACCTTTACATAAATACCCGAAACTATGAATACCAAATCTTATTTAATACCTAAGTTTTTAACATATATATCTAATATAATTTAATTTAAAAATTATACACATTAAGACATGAACTAATAATTAATACAAAAAAAAAAAAAAAAATGTGATTATAACAACAAAAAAAAAAGCAGTATAACTGAATAAACAAATCAAGATAAATGAGAAATGATTCAAAACACTTCTCATAGAAATAACATGTTAAAATTCCTAAATTCAAATTTCTGATTTTTTTAAATATCACCCCCCCAAACCCATATATGTGCTGAAATCTACATTGGGGGAAAAGGAGGGATTACTATATGTATGTGTATACACATACTCATGTTTAATGAAAACGCTTTATTATGGTGAAAGAACATTGGAGTTATCAAAAATGTTGAATTACTCAAACCAAATAAAATCAGCTTGAAAGCAAACACTTTCTATCAGAGTCAATACAGACCAATGTTTTTTCAAATGACAAGCTTTCGCCCTAGTTATTTATAAAGCGAACATCAAGATTATAATATGAGGTAATTTAGGCTCTGATGGCTTCTTTAACAATGTCATTCACTGTAACAATTTTATTTCATGTGCAAAGCAACAACTTTAATTAAGCAAGCTGAGATTTCTTTACATGCACATAATATTTGAATATTAAAACAAAACATCTAACTAATCTGCTGCTGATTAATGAGGATTTTAATGGCTTTCTATCTCACTTTGCTCCCCAATTAAGACTAGCTACATACTTAAAGGTTGCATTAGATCCTAAGATCTAGGTGCAGTGCTCTCAGATCCAAAGCTCCTCACTGATGAAGGCCAGAAGCCAGAAATTAATCTAGGGATATTGGATGAATAGGCATTAGATAGGGATTTTATGCACAAGCCTTCTGGCATCCATTGATTACTTTAGCTTGCACTGAGTGGTACTACTGTATATTGAGTTTTACCTGATTTATTTAAGAAATGATATTGAATAGGTGGATGTAGTTTAGAAACATTGTTCATTCCAAATCTGAACCTCAGATCATAAACCTATCAAATCTAATGCATTTATGATTCCATGACAACATTCAATGCCCATAGAGAAAACTTGAAATTTATTATCAAATATTTCTATAACTAATCTATGTTTCATATTAAAAAAGAATCTGTGATTGGATCATAATTTCTAGATCACTTCTATAAACAGGATTTTTTTAAACAGATTTTAAAAATGTGTTCATTAGAATATATAATTTTTTCCATTGTACTAATCTTGTCAATACTATTCATTCATACTCCATTAATAGAACTATTGCCTATCACATAAGATTAAATATAGTTTAGATAAATAAAATCCAAACTGAAAGACCCTACTATTATCTTAGTATAGTTTTTTTTTTGTCACAAACTGCTATTTGTCATCCCAAGCTACTCTTATCATTAGATGATCTATTCTAATTATTTTACTTTCGAAATTTTTATTCTTTTTTTTTTTTGAAAACATATTTTCTGAAATAATAATAATTATTTAGTCAGTTGTTTGAGACATCAACATTTAAGCATCAAAATCGATAGCACATCTTATTCAATTACTTGAACTAAGGTTTTTTTCTTTCTTTCTTCTGCTAAGAATTCATCTAGGAATTTTTAGCTCTTGGGCTTGCTACTCCACCAGTAAGATAACACACATCTGTAAAACTAGTTTGTTATTTTGCGTTTTTTCTAGTATGTCTTTTCTCTAAACAATAAAAAATATTTAATCAATGGCTTTATTGTTTGGAAGTTCATAAGAAGTTTGACCATTATAAGTGCAACAACTGGAATCAATCTGAGGAGATTATAACTCCGGAGGCTGACTCTTCATTACTGTAGTAAACCATGCAGGACAAATAATAATCGAATGATTTATTGCTCAGGAGTTCAAACAAATTTGAGCACCAGAAATGACAGAGCTGGGATATGATCTATAGTCCTATCACATTACTATTGCATCTAAGCAGATAGATCTTTTTAAGCAGACATGTAGAAATTAAATTGATTTTGCTCATAAAATGTGTATTTTGAAATGGTATCATGTGCAAACACACTACTTCTAAATTGAAATAAAAGATTTTCTGTTTGCTTTATATATACCTGTTCTTTCTCTTTCATCAATTTACTGGAGTTTTCTGCCTGTTTTTTAGACTTTTTTACTACATCATCTGCTGCTTTCAATTCTTGTTCTCGAACAACTTTTGCATTTTTGATTTTGTTTTCCAAATCTTTTACTTTTAGCATAGCCTTGTTTTGGACTTCTTTTGCTTTTTTCAGTATTTCTTTCTGCACATCTAAAATAAAAATAAAAATCTAAATTAATTCTTAGCAGTATTTGTTAAAAACAATCTCATAAAAATAAACTATGAAATAAAATTTTAAAATAAATATTCTCTCTTATTCAAACAAGTAGCATGAAAGCATACCCATCTACATACTACAGTAAGCTATATATCATTACACCTGCACAAGCTCTGAAAGAGTTACAATAATGGCTAGCTGCAGAGAAAAAGAATTCTGGAATGATTCTTGATTGAAAAACATGGGGGAAAAAAAATTGTCGGTCTATCTAATCAAATGGAACTGTTGAGTTTTGCCTTTCATTTTGGTGTTCAAATATTGCTTGGAGTAAGTGACCATATGAGAGGGAAATAAGTCAGTAGTTCCAGTTGCTGTTTTGACTAACAAAAAATCTGAAAAATAAATCAAAGCTTTAAACATGCTCATAAAATAGCATAACAACTCCTTATCCATAGCAGGACACAACAACATATTTTACTCTATTTTTAATAAACTCATATCCATGAGACAAATTAAGACCTTACTGCAATGAAGCTCATGTAAATAGTAAATACATATTGTAACTGAAACACATCTAATAGCAGCTCAAACTAATTACATTACAAAGCTGCATAGTCAAATAAAAATTATAATTAAATGTATAAATTGCTAAATTGGTGTTAATAAGTTTTCTAAAAGTAAACTTTCTATTTAGAAGGTTTGACACTTTAAGTTCTTTATTATTATTATTATTATTGAAATTAGAAAAACAAATAAAAATACTGTTGGAATAATGGTGTTTAATTAATTTTATATATATATATGTGACTTTAATCATTTTTTATTCAAATATATATTAACCATTTTCTTTTAAAATATTTATTTCTGATTACTTAATGTTCCATTATAGTAATATTTGGAGCATTCAAAAATTTCCATTATAATATATACACAAAAAATAATGACAGTCAACCTTTAAGCTAGCAATAATCTCAACCAGTAGGTGGTACCACCTTTATCTATGGTCTGATATATTTATATTAACACTAAAGATTGCAGCTTGATGAAGGAATGTGAGATTAATAATGCAAAGAAGTTTAAACAAACCTTATTAATCAGGTAAATATAACCTGTTCCGAGAGCAGATTAATAAGTAGTCATTTATACCTTCAAATTTCCATATAAAGTATACATTTACTAAGACAATAAAGCCAATTACTCAATGCTTTAATAGATTTATAATTGTAGATAACAATCAACCTTTAAGCTATCAACAATCTCAACCTGCAACCAAGACAACCCCTCCTTAAACAATAATGATGGTAGCATTTTTATCTATGGTCTGATATATTTATATAGACACTAAAGATTGCAACTTGACCAAAAAGTGCGAGATCAATAATGCAAAAAAGTTTAAACAAACCCTCATTACTCAGGTAAATATAACATGTTCTGAAAGCAGACTAATAAATAGTTAATTACAACATTCAGATTCTGAAAGCAGACTAATAAATAATCATTTATAACTTCCAAATTTCCATAAAAAAATATATTGTAATAGTCCGTATTCCCTTAAGGAATGAGAGTGAACTCATCTAACTACAGTCGGACCTAGGTCTTCATGTAGGATGCCATGCCTGATGCAATAAAAATCTAATCCATGATTGCATCTATTTCAAATATGATAATTTAATATTTAAACATTCAATACAGATATAACTTAGACCAGTTCATCTAATCTTCATCTCTCTTTATTATTCCATTATGCTCAGTATTCAAACTCAGGGTTAATTTCTGTTCAGGGGTCAATTGATATCCTGTAGCAATAATAATAGTTTTATATAAGTTCAATAGATTTATCATGATGTTAAATCAGGATGATATGTATATGTGGGTATATGGATTCAATTTTATTTTATTATGAAAATAAAATATATAATTTAAATAAATCAGAGACTTCCTTAAATTTAAAATAAATTTAACAATATTTATTAATTGAAAACAATTTAAATTTATATTTATATAACAAAATTTTTAATTACAAATGTATATTAATATATATACCTTCCCATATCCCATAGTACATATGTATCATAGCCTAAACAATATTTAATAGATTGCAAAAAATAAAATAACATTTTATAATTCCAAAGATTATGATAACACTAGCTAACTAAATTTAAATTAAACAATGTAAGTATAAATGAAGACTTTTGTAATATTGGGGGAATTCCATTTTTATAAGACCGAACCATCTATGTATGGTCCCTATCGTTGAAAGAAAAGACCTTTCATCCAAGGATATTGATAATAATAAAAAAAATTCTGTCATGTCATAAGTGAATAAATTTAATATGAAGAATAATAAAATCTTACCTTCATATTAAGTTTACTTATTAACCTGGTCAAGTTACTGCAAAAGAAAGACCTAAATTTTATTAAATAAAAAAAAATATTTAACACAATGATCTTTTCCCATTTTTGGTCTAATAATTTTCCAAAATGGATTATTCCAAAGTAAGCACCTTTTTAAGGCAAAGGAAATAAAATCAAATATTTATAGATGTTGATATGCAAAGAGAATATGATATATTTAAAGTTTATGGTATTATCCTATTCATTTTTAAAAATTTTAAATAGCAATGTTCATTTGGAATAAAGTTCTTTTATTTTCGGCCATCAATCATCGGTGAGGTAATCAATATACTCCATTGTGAGGTAATCAATATACTCCATTGTCTCATAAAATTTCCTTTTGCATGATGTTCGATATCCCTTTCCATAAATTTATCTCGCTATAAATCGAAATTGGATATTGAATTATATAAATGATATATAAATAATAGGCATTTCAGTAGAAATGAATAGTTATACAGCTTTAAGTTAGAACAATAGCATTTGATCCTATGGCAAAATACCTTTACACAATATGCATTTTCTTTATCTTTAAATCTTCTTAAAATAAACTTATTTAAATATATATAAATGTGTTTGATGATATTTATCTTCCTTGAAATCCAAGTTTAGAACAATATCGTTAAAAATTTCTCTAATTATTATATTAAAGATAATTTCACTTTTGAAATTATTATTGATGATATTAAAAAGTAATTTACTTACTCTTTGCTTGAGTGATATTAGAATTCTCTGATAACTAAGATTTTATAAACAAGAAAAATTCAACCACACTATTGATCCATCTTTTTGATGTGTTCAGTATTCAAACACAGCAAAATAAATATGCATAGTGGCTAGTTCATTTGTCAAAGATGGAACTGATTTGAAAATTAGTTGATTTTACTTTTATAGTGGAATCGACTTCCGGTAATTAGCATGTATTAAATTACTATTTCATTTCACTATGCATGAATATGCTGCAAAGATTGCAATAACCAACCCAATCCCTTTTAACCTTAGACTAAAATCTCGCATTTAAACCAACGCTAGCTTACTGATATACTGATGTGACAATGCAAAATGAGATTATTAGCAAAACACCACTATGCTAACAGGAATTTAAGTTTGTAGCATGATATCATTTGAGAAATAAAGAATCATGGTGGGAAGGAATGAGCATCTTCCCCATGATCATTAATAAATTTCACCACCCGACAGGAATGATCCACTGCCCAATTGGTGATACAAAAAAAAAACGAAATTACATGAAATATACAGGTGAGATGCTCTGTTAATGGGGATAGCAGTCTTTGCTGGTTTACTGTTCGTACCAGAGAGTAAGAAAATCAATGGCATAGGAAATACATCTGGGCCATATGTTCAGGTGGGTATTATGTCCTGTATGCTAATGCGGTACAAGGGAACGAGGATCCAATGCACCTACTCAGATTACATTGACATAAAACATTCGTCCATCTATCCACTAGCACCGATTTAAATACGAAACAAGTAGCCCAAAATACACACACTTTAAACTAACATAATCTTACATATCTATGCAGCCATTTACACTTTTTTTAATTATTCATTTAAAAGAAATTATGAAAATGGAAATGATATCAAACACATATATAAATAAAATAACTAATTTAAAATTTTAGTCTGATAAAAGATTTCTTTTAAAATTAAATGATGTTTAACTTATTGACTGCTGAAGCAGCCATATTGAATATTTAAAAAATTATGTTAATCCACAAATTTTATCAGGAATTAAATTTATATTATTCAAAAATGACATAATATATATTTTTTGAAACATAAAACCCCAAAGAATGTAAGTAAGTTGAAAAAAATATAATTATTGATATTTAAAGTAATAAAAAATAGAATAAAAAGTTAATATTTTTAATAATCATTTTCATAGTATTTTATAAATTCAAAATTATCATGCACACAAGTTAAAACTATTGTTTTGTTAGTAGATTATTTTGTGGGTATTAAAATAATAGAAGTCTTAAATAGATTTGACTTGTCTATTACAGAGAAATAATGTATGAGAACCTTTGTGACAAATTAGGCAATCATTTCAGCCCTCGTCCATCACGGCATATAGCTTATTTAACCTTGAAAACAAAAAAGCAGCTAGAGAGTGAGAAAATTAAAGAGTATAACGCAACTGTTAGAAAATTGACCAAAGGTTGTGGGTATGGTGAATTTGTGGACAAGATACTCATGGACCAGTTACTATGGGGAAGGTCTGATAATAGGCTCAGACAACAATTTTTCATGGAACCTAAGATTACATACGAGATGGCTATTAAGAACGGCATAGCATACGAGCTAACACTTGAACAAGCTCAGCTTTTCAGCACACATAGGGATGAAAACCCTAGAACAAATGTATTTAAAGCAGAACAGAAAAAAATCCGTGCTGCTGAAAGCTGAAAAAAGTAAAAATGTTAAAGTAACATGGTTTTGTAGCGGTAAAAGAGATCACATATCAAAAGAATGTAGTTGGCTTAAAGAGTCATGCTTTAAATAAGGAAAAAAGGGGAACTTAGCAAGTATTTGCAAACAGAAAGGTAACTGAAAAGGCAAAAGTATATCGCCTATGCAAGAAAATAGAGGTTGTTATCATATGATTAAAAACATCGACAACCAAGTTTTAAATCAGTTTATGATGAAGCCGAGACTTTGCAGCAAAGAACTGCCAATGGAAATTGATAATGGTCAGGTATTTCTCCGATGTCATTCATTGTCATCGGCCAATACTGAAAGTAAAATAGAGAATAGATAATGGGTGAGGTATTTCTCTGATGTCATTCATTGTCATCGGCCAATACCGAAAGTAAAATAGAGAAAACAAACATTAGGGTGCGTGATGTAAAAGGAAACACACTTAAATTAATATTCCGTGTGATAGCACCCATTAACCATGGCAGTAAAAAAATTAATCTACCTATATATATAGTCAAAAGAAAAATCAGTCTCATAGTTGGCAGAGAATGGTTCCACAAACTAGGTATTCAAATTAAAATTAAGAAAAAAAAATCCCATTCGAACAGGAAGTGATACATAAATACTTTAACTAATGTCATAAACAAGTAGGATTAAGGAATATGAGGGGGGAGGATATAGACTTTTAAGAAAATGTGCTATCATTCGTCTATAAAACTAGTAAAATTCCTCTCGTTCAAAAAAAGATAGAAATGACAGATAGTGCCAACAAAAGACATTGTAGCTCTGTGAAAGGTTTGCCATGTATTAAGCCACCTATACCGGCAACAAGACAGCTGAAGAGAAGAATTGGAATCATTTCAAAAAGAAATCAGTTTTAAAAAAGGAATGAGAAACTTACAAACTAAGAGTAAAATCCGTACAGAAAGAAGTAATTATTAGTAAAAAATATGCAGCTGGCCGAAAAAATACAAATAAAGGACCGAAAAAGAGAAAATATCTACATAATAGGTGACAGACTTTGGGTTCGACACATAATCTGAAAGAAATGGGTTAAAGAAGTAATCATGAAAATGTTATCAAAAACAAAAGCTATCATCCAAGTACAGGATGAAACAACATACAGAAGACATGTAAATCTTGTCTGTCAGCTGGCAAATTGCAGTGTCCATGCCAAAAAATAAAAATCAAGAAATACAAGACACAGTTGAAACAACATCAAATGGAATACAGAGTGAGGATGAAGAGAAAAAACCAGAAAGCTATGACATGGAACCAGGAAGAAATGAACAGAAACTAGAATCAACACTGAAGCCAACCGGATTAACAACTAGATCACCCATATGTCAGATACGAAGACTGGACAGATTCAACAACTATACATAAGCCTAAACATTTTTCTGGAGTAAGAGTTGGAGTGCAAAATATTAAATAATTTTAAATTTAAAAATGCTGCTAAATAAATCGTTGAAAAGAAATGTTCAAATTAACCGAAATTTAAATAAATGTAGACGTATGTATATATTAATTAATGGAATAGACCATATAAATTACCTTATAGGGAAATGGAATTCCTAAGACACTAATTAATTATATAGATTTAAAACCTTACAGATATGGAAATAAATTCCTAAGACTAATTAATTGTATTGATATAAAACCTTACCGTATATGAAAATAAATATCTAAGTGAAATTTCATTGTACAAGAGCAAAGCAGATGTAAAAATACTCCAGAAAAAGATAGGGAAACAAAAGAAGAGAAAGGTCATAAATTGATAGGAAAAAAGGACTGGTCACTCTTTCTGTGATTGCTGTTTCTGACTGTTCCATGAGTTGTAAAGCAGCAGATCATCATCGGAGGACTCCATTCCTAGGATCTCAGTTCCTGTAGGTCACTAAGCCTCTTCGAGAGGTGTATATATAGATAACAGTGAAGGTAAAGTGAATAATAACTTACCTAAGCAATATAAACATTAATTGTTATTCAGTGATTAACCTGTGAATTAGGCATGTTCAAATGCAGACTTTATATTTATGTTAAAGATCAATATAATAATTCTTTTTCTTAATTGTAATAAATTGTTATTGCTAAATATATATGTGCTATTATCTATCGAATTTATCGTATATTTATTTGCTGGTCGGCCAGTAAGAGTTGGGGACACAGCAAATAGGTATTTAATAACTATTACTTTTGATATTCACAATATTGAATATATTATATTTGATTTACTTTTAATAATAATATAGACCATTAAAAATTTATGCTTACTTTATGTAATAGCATTTTTATGACAATAATATTAAAAAAAAGAAAATCTGCCAATTAACCCTTTTCCAAATGTTTTATTAAACATAAATATTAAGTTAAACCACTAAACATCACATGATCACCATCGCATACTAGCACATAACTGTTGTAAACAAAGGCAAAACTCTCCATACAGTAGTGCCACCCTGTGCCAACCAGAGTAATCAATGGATGCCAGAAGGCTTGTGCATAACATATCTATCTAGTTCCTACTCATCCAATATTCCCAGACTAGTTTCTGGCTTGTGGCCATCATCAGTGAGGAGCCTTGGATCTGAGAGCACTGCACCTAGATCTTAGGATCTAATGTAACCCTCCAGCAGCCACCTTTTAACTCTACAGTAATTATAACGTAATCGGGCTTGGCCACTTGATGGCATTGTTGACAGTCAAAAACAATACAATGTACGGTTTATGGGGTCATGTGATTTTTAAATTGCTGTTTTCTTTTTGGTTATTCATTTATTGATTGCCATAACTTTTTTTTTCATGCCTTTTTAATTTTGTATTTAGTAAACGACAACCTTTTTTTTTATTTTTAAATCGCTGTTTTTGGACAAATTATCATCATTGCTCCTTTTTAGTTATTAATTGATTGATTGCTAGAACTTTTATTGCGATGTCTATCACTTAATTATTGCTTTCTACATAACAAAACAACTGTGTAGGGTTAGGCTTAGGTTTAGTTTTAGGGTTCGGTTGTTTGTAAGGCTAAAATAAAAAATATCAAAATCGTAACCGTAGTCGGACAAAAGAAAGAAACTCAAACTTTTTTAAACAACAATAAACACATATAAATGTTTTCTTTACTTATTAAACATGTTTATAATATGTGTTTTCTATGAAATTTACAAAAAATCGTGTATATTTTTATTGGACAGCAGAAATACTCGGCTTCTGTTTTCGGCAACTGCGGAAAAAGTTACGTGATCGCCAGCCATTTTATGAACTACGTGGTATTTCACGTGAAAACGAGATTTCGCACGCGAACTCGACCGAATTCTGTTGACGTACCCTCGGCAAGCTTTTACACATTACACCTTCTCTAAATAAGGGTGTGGACATTTGGAAAATTACTATAAAGTCAGGTTTCTTAAATTCATTACAAATACAAAGATTGTGTAATGTATATTGTAAAAATTTGACTAATCAAACTGTACACGAAGCAGAAATAGGCCATATTATTTCTGCGTTACGTCAACATCAACGGCCTTCTAATGGCTAAGACAAACATTATATGTTTTCTATAGCCGTAAGTCAGGCCTTGTAAATAGCATTTGTTAGGTGTTTTGGCGAGCCAGAACGCCATCAAGTGGCCAAGCCCAATTAGGTTATAAGTACCAACTCTACTAATGAAATTAAAAACACAATAATATTTTCAATCTAAATTCAATAGCTTATATAGTCATATGGGTCTGAACTCAATTCAGCACCAACAACCATAGCCACCATTATCCTATTAGGCAGGAATGGTGTTAAACCACTAAACATCACATGATCACCATCTCATACTAACACATAACTGTTGCAAACAAAGGCAAAACTCTCCATACAGTAGTGCCACCCTGTGCCAACCAGAGTAATCAATGGATGCCAAAAGGCTTGTGCATAAAATCCCTATCTAGTGCCTACTCATCCAATATCCCCACACTAGTTTCTGGCTTGTGGCCATCATCAGTGATGAACCTTGGATCTGAGAGCACTGCATCTAGATCTTAGGATCTAATGCAATCCTCCAGCAGCCACCTTTTAACTCTACTTTACTACAAATCTATGAGAATGAAATTGAAAACACAATGATTACTCTGGTTGGCACAGGGTGGCACTACTGTATGGAGAGTTTTGCCTTTGTTTATAAATATTAAGTAATAACAGTATTGTAACTATTAATTGAATGTTACAGCACAGGTAGCTAGACGATCAAGTATTTTACATTAGAGTAAAAATTTATCAGTTGTTTTTCATTTTAATATCCTTCCTCTTCTATCCCTTATTTCAGAAATATTCTGCAAGATTCAACCTTTAATTTTTATTAAAGATCTGATATAGTTAATCATTTATAAAAACTTAATGCTAAAGCAAAAATCATAATCAAAATTTAAGAAAGTGTGGTGTTTATGCAATTAGAAATAATAATTTAGTTATTTACTTGACTGTGCTTTTTCTACAGTTTTACATTCAATAAACAAAAGAAAGTAAATCACCTAATTCATTCTACTCTAAATCCTTTGTTCAACATTTAAAGTACTTTTAATTTTATAATCTGAGAAAAGGTGATTTACTCTCTTTATTTACTTATATACATTGACCTACATTTAATTTAATGTTATATACATACTGTAACGGGCACGGGACGATCGAAGGCTACACTTCCCT
>JAQFVV010007669.1:0-67475 GCA_028023455.1 Epiperipatus broadwayi
ATCTGAAGAGATTATAACCAGTAAATAAATTCAAGTATAATTATTATTAATTCTTTTAAGTTTGCCACTGTTTTCTGTTTGATCACAATCCCATAAGTTTATAATTGTTGAATTCACTGAAAAAATGCTATACATCTTAATGAGAATTTCTAGAGATATCATTCAAGTATAATTTCAGGTCACTACGAATCCTTTATAAACTCTCATTTTAGTAATGGTTATTAAAATTTGTTATAATCATAATCGAAGATTGATTGTATAATATCAGAGGAAAAAAAGAATGAACTTATGTAGACTGCTGGAAGTGATGAAGAGAGAAATATGCGATCAGTTAATGAGGCTGAGAAATTGTCAACAATACAATCTATCATCATCATCATCACCAATCTTTATCAATCCACTGTAGGATGAAGGTCTCTCCAAGTTTAAACCATCTTCTCCGATCTTTAGCTTCTCTTCTCCACATCACCCCTGCACACTTTCTTATTTCATCCATCCACCTCACATGAGGTCTCTTTCTGGGTCTTTTACAATCTCTTGAAATCCAGTTTAAAATTTCAATTCGTCTATCTATTATCATATCTTTCAGTGGCTGCTTTTTATTACCCAACTCCACTTTTAATCTTTTAATTCTTTCAAGGAGGTCAGTAACAGCTTGTTTAACCTTGTATCAGTATATTTGCATTTTCAGATCTCTTCTTTGTTACTTCCAACATACATCTCTCCATACTTCTTTGAGTAATCCAAAGTCTTCATTGTTTTCTTTTTAAAGCGTTCACGTTCCGATTCATAAGTAAAGAATCCTGTAAAACATACTTGGTTTAAAACCTTCTTTTTAAACATATAGTATATTTCTTCAGCACCAAGTTATTTCTACCAGGTGCTAATCTAAATCGTGTTAGATCATATTAATTTTGATCCATTATGTTTTTCATCTAATAATAAACTTGATTATGATATCTACGTTAACTTCATCCATCCATCATAATTAATCTTTATTTTCATATTTTAAAGAAAAATCACGCTAAACATTGTAGCTCCTGTATTTAATTTTAGTCCGTACTTTTATTCATAGTCTTGTAATATTTCAGTTTACATTATTTAAAATAATCATATCATCTAAAGTCAGAAATGACTTAAGATCTCATTTATTTTCATTTTTTAGTTTCCCATTTGAATCATATAAATACTTCTGCAAATTGTTAAAAGTTTTGTAGATATGAGTCACCGTTCCAATAAGTTGACTTTAGATATCATTTATGAATCTGCAATCACAGGTTTAAAATATCCCTTTAAAATATGACAACATCCTGACTCACCTGATAACCAATCCCTATAATTGCACTAAAGAAATGTTTATAGAATCAAATGTATTTTCTACAACTTGGGCTAAACTTCTCTCAATACCTGGATAAAGATCACCAGTCAAAATCATTGCTAAATCCAGCTTATTCACTTTGTTTAGGAAACAAGAATATCTTCGTGATTATGTTTGCACTCATCAACAGAAAATCAGCTAAAACTCAAAGCTGGTATAATGTAGTTGAGAATTGTTTCTGATAAAAGATTTATATAAAATTGAAAAGATTGAAATTTTGGCATTAAATATCTTTCCTAAAGCAATATTTTTTGATATTTTTCAAAAGATTAAAGATAATACCAGAAAATTAAGAGATTGATATTTTTTTATTATTTTTCTATTTTCATTATGGTAAACAAAATGTTTGTATTAATCAATTAAGTCGTCTTGTTCTATTTAGTATAATATTAAAACGCATAACAGATGATGTTTAAGATAAATATTTAAATAATTTAAAATCTGAAAATATAATTTATAAGTTGAGGCAATTACATATTAATTAGTATCTTTATATTATAACTATTAGGCAGAAATATGTCTTTATTTATTGTTTATATTAATATTGAAACATTAATATTATTTAAAGTCAAACGATAATATAAAATAAAGATAAAGTATTGATTTTTATAAATAATGCTTTTTAGAGAATATTTAAAGATTTTATACTTTATGATATTTTATTTATTAAAGTTAGTATAATGATTTGAGAATTTGACTTATTGTAAAGATAATTTCTATTTCATTGATACATTGGTTTAGGTATCACTTTTAGATATATTATTTTTCATGTTTGAGAGGCATAATTTAGATAGATGTATATTTTGAATTTATAAAGTATTTATTTTTGATATATATATTTTGAGATTTAGTTAAATCACATCAACCTAAAGATAATTATTAATTAAGATCCTAGTTTGATTAAAGTGATTTTGAGGCGTTGAAGGAAGCTACCATAATGTTTTGTTAATTGATAAACAGAATTAATGTTTGGTTTCTTCTTCATCTTTTCTTAATATAATGGAAATACCTCTGCATACACGCCCAATATAATTGAACTCTGCTTTAATGAGAGCTGCATCAAATAAGAAGTTCACTACATTACTATAACCGGATAATTTTGTCTTTCTTCAATTTAAATTAGAATGCAGCAAGACATCCGATTATGATTTGTTGAACTCATCTAAACATAATACCCGTCCATTGTTACATTGTGGATATCCATGATAATAAGAATTAGTAGAAGTTCCATCATATTTGAATAGTCCAACTATAACACATAATGCCTTCCAATGTATCTAATAAACAACGAGGTATTAAAATAACAGTCAATTGAAAAAGTTTGAAACATCCTTATATCAGATTAAGACGTTTATGAATATGTTATCATAGCGATATACAATTAAGTTGCTTATAAGCTTACTCTTTGCAAACAACTTTTTCATAAAAAATAAGTTATCTTGTACCTCGCGCTATAATAGTGACGGCTATTAATATTGTAATATTTTTTCTGAAAAGGGTATGTTGACGTCGATATCATAAATAAAGTCATATCTCAATCAAATATTACTGATTACAAAATGAACGAGAGTTAATCTTATACTATCTAAAAGCTGATTGGTGGTAGAAAATCCATGACTGAAATATCGGGACATTTGACTGTTGTTTAGTTTAATCTGCTATAATGATATGCACGATGGAAATTCTTAAGCATCTCAGATACGAGGCATCACAGCCATAAATGCAGAGATTGATTAGTCCTGTCCACCTGTTCGCAATCTAGATGTTTATTTATTATCAATCGTGAAGAAGTTGAAACAGAATCTCGCCATGATTTTATCTTAAACCTGAGATGATATAAATATTTAATAAGAAGAATATTCTTGTCTGTGTTCCTAAAGATGAGCAAGAACATTATAAATAAATTTAAGATTTTAAATTATAAAGTTATAAAGGTGTAATAAACTAAAAAAATGAGTACAGGCTAGAAGAGAGCTGGAATGAATGATAACATTTGGTGTTCAGAATATCATGCTTGAAGTAACGATTGACTTGTTCAACAGTGAATGCTATCATCTTGCGAATGTCACATTCCATTTATCTTGGAGAAAATGATGTATATAAACAGTTATACACAGCCAATATTTATCGATTTGACTATTGCTCAAAAACAAAACAACTTAATATATCGATTAATGAATTTGAAGTCTAGCAGTATTAATGATTTATAAAGACTTTGTAAAACATGAAATCTCAATTGATAAATACCTGTTAGAGTAAAACCTATTAGTGCTAACTTTATAAAATATTTTATATCAAAATGATGAACATGATGTATTTTTATATGTATGAAACAAATAAGATATAAACTTAAATCATGGTATCGATTTACATTATTTTATATTTAAACTACCATTATATTTGAATGAGAAAGTTGTCTCACTTCATATTATCAAATTAGTTATTTTAAGGCATGTGAACATTTAGTTGTAGTTTAAATATTTCAAGGTTATATTAATTTGATATGAAGTATCCACATTTTAATATAGTATCAGTGTAGAATATTTATTATCATTAAATATAAATAAATGTTATTTAGTGATATCAGTTGTTACTCTCTGCATATATATATTTTAGAGAAATTTGTTGATGTTATGGTGATAGATAAGATTATTTTTTTTTAGCCAAGAAGTTCATGAGTTCAAATAAGTAAAATTTAGATTGTCAGATAGCTATTATATATTATAAGAATAAAAAGACTTGTATTTTTAGTTGAAAAATTGCTTGTTGGAATAATGATTGGAGATGGTGAGCCCTTGATCTGTGATAGTTACTATATAGAAATATATATATATATATATCTTAGATTTTATTTTATGAGTATATAATATTGTATTATTAATAATAATGGATAACAATAGTAATAAAATGCCAGTTAATGGTGATTTTGACTTAAAAGATTTTTTGGAAAAACTTAAAGCTGAATTAAATACCAAATATGATGAACTTAAAGCTGAGATGAAAACAAATTCTGAGAGACTAGAGTCTAAATATGATAAACTAGAGACTAGTTTAAAAACTAACTCTAATGAATTAAAAGATCTTAGAGCTGAAATGAAAATAAACTCTAATGAATTAAAAGAAGATCTTAGAGTTGAGATGAAAATTAATTCTAATGAATTAAAAGTTTTGGTAGATGATAGTATTAGAAGAGTAGAAGTAAAATTTGATGAAAAGATGGAAAAATATAGAGAAGAGACAATAGTGGAAGCTAATTCTTTAAAAGCAAAAATTGAAGAAATAAATAATGAAATGAAGGAAGAAAATCAAGGAATTATAGCCAGATTAGGAGTAGTTGAAAAGAAGATTATAAAGAAACCTAAAATTTTTGATGAATACTATAGTAAGGATAAAAGAATTGATGAATCTGTAGAAATAAAATTAAATTCTTTAGGTGAAAAATTACTAAAGATTATGGATAATACCAGTAATAAATTTAAAGATAAAATGCAAAATCTAGTTCAAAAATGTACCATTAATTGTGGAAACGTTTATACAAAAATTAATATTTACAAAGAAATATTCTTTACAAGAATTAACAATATAATATGTAATGTAAATTTTATGGAAGTAGAAATTGATCCAAATGGAGATTTAGGCAAAGTCAAAATAAAACTTAAATTCAGAAGTAAAGAGAAAATTAAAATAGATTTTCTTGAGATAATTTATACCAGTAAAAATATGAAGAAAATTAAAGTAAAATTCAAAGAGTTAAGTAGAGATAAGTTTAAAATAAATTATCTTAAAAGAAGCATAAATTTTATGAAAGATATTGGAAAACCTAAAGTTAAACTGAAAATAATTAATATAATAATGTTATTGTTGTAAAACAAAATGATTTTCAAGAGTTCTTTAATGTTGAAATTATATCACACTGATTTGCGATTTTTAAAGGATTATTTAGAAAATTTGAATGAATATCATTCAAAATTATCCAGAGAATTGTTTTTAATTGAAACTAGAATAAGTAAAATAAAGACTTACTCAAGTCGATGATGTTTATCAAGATAGTCAAAGGAAAAGTAAGATTATCTGATAAAATAGCAACTATTATTGATAAAGTTAAGAGTTATGTTAGTGCTTATGATCAAGTTACTATTTATGTAAAGGATATAGATGTAGAATCCAAGGAGTTCATAGCAGAATCTTTAGATACTTATCTCAAAATTATTCAAAAGCAATTGAGTTATACCAAAATGCTATATGAAAATCTTGTAAATTAGGGCAAACTTTTTCACAAAGTTTAACATACTGGAAATTCTTTACAGGAAGAGTTGAAAAGGCACTTTTGATTATTATATATTTTTTTTAAAAAAATTTGGACAAATATCTAGATGATCTGAAAGATAGATATAAATAAATGAATGTGGTTATTAATAAGAAAAATAATATTCTTTAAACCATGTTAGTCCTTAGAAAGATTACAAATTTGAGAAGTTTTTCGATATTTCATAATTAATTAGTTATTTGCAAAGACATTTTTTTTTTTTCGGTGGATTTGAGGGAATTGTAAATATCAATAGGTCGATATTTATATTTTAAAAATTTGTTATTTGTTATTAAAAAAAAAATCTCTTTAAGTTGAAGTTTATATATGAAATATTTAAATTTTTCTTTTATGTTTATTAAATATAGTTATTATTTGAAGTTATTATTTTATTTATATATATCGATAGTACATCATTATAAATATTTAATTATTGAAATAAATAGGGACATATAAATTGTTGATTAAAAAAAAAAAAGTATTTTATTTGCAATGATTACTAAATGTAATAAATAATTATTTATGTATATTTTAAAAGATGTTAAATTTTCGATTTGATACTTTTTATATGTATACTTAATATTTTATTTTTATTTTGATGTTAATTGTTGTAAAAGAGAAAGATACATATAACATGAGTTTTAAAAATAGCATCTGCTGGCATGAAACCACGCGATCTCAATAATAAGGAAGCCATTATTAGGATTGCTTATTATAAAAATGGGATATAGAACAAACAACTGAAGGATAGAATTTTATTACATTTTATTTCTTTAAAGTTTACCATTTTTAAAATACTGAAGTAATCGTATATATTTTGTAATAAACATATAAATTATGACGGGGTAATAAGGATATATCGCAGCTAGGGCTGCATCATCATCATCGCTTTCATATATTCTAAAGCAATTTTTCAATGGAACAACTAAAATTTTCAACGTATAAATTTCATCGCGTCTGGAATTAAAAGCTGGTATAGCTATCTTAAATGTCTTATCGTCAATTTAATTCTAATCCGGAAATAATTGTAATTGATGTACCGGATTTAACATTTTAATAAAATATGCATATATTCAAGAATTAATAATCTTCTTTAATGAAATCGTTTCGTCGTTCTTTTAATAGAATGCATTCTAAAAATAAAATAATAAAATATACAGATGAAAAAACTCATGGACTAAATTAATTCTTAAAAGGACAATCAACTAAGTGAACTTTTAAAAAGGTATTTAATAATTATATATTTATATGAGTGATGTGTGGATATATATATTTTTGAGATTGATATATTTTTTTTTTGTTTATTTTTATTTTTCATTGTAAAATGTAACGTTTGTGAATGATCAATTTAAGCGTCTTGTTCTATTATAACATTAAACGTATAACAGATGATGTTTAAGATAAATATTTAAATAATTTTAAAATCTGAAAATATAATTTATAAGTTGAGGTACCATATATTAATTAGTATCTTTATATTATAACTATTAGGCAGAAATATGTCTTTATATATTTATTGTTTATATTAATATTGAAACATTAATATTATTTAAAGTCAAACGATAACATAAAATAAAGATGTGCTATTTATTTTTATAAATAATGCCTTTGTAATTATTTAAAGATCGATACTATATTATTCTTATTTTCTTAATGCCAAAGTTATTAGTGAATTAATTGAATTTACGACTTAATAAAAGATAATTTCTTATTTCATTTATTACTTGGTTTGTAGGTCACTTACATATATTATTTTTCATACACATATTTAGAGGTACATAAATTTATATAGTAGATGTGTATATTTGAATTTAATAAAAGTTACTTTATTTTTGATATATATATTTGATTAGTTAATCACATCAACCTAAAAGATAAATTATAATGAAAGATCTCATTGATTAGTATGATTTTAGATATGTTTTATATAAAGCTAGCTGGAAGGGCAATTTAAACAATTTATTAAAATATAATTGGAACAAGTTTGTTTTTCTTCATTCTTTAATATAAATGGAATACCTCATATACGTTCCATTATATTTAACTTGCTTAATTATGAGCTACCATATAGTTTCCATTACATTATTTATATAACCGGGATAATTTTGTCTTTCTTCAATTTAAATGGAATGTAGCAAGTACGATCCATTATATTTAACTTGCCCAAACATGGGCTACCTTAAGTTCCATTACATTTGGAGCATCCAAGTGAGGCTATGAATTATAGGTTCCATTACATTTGGCTAGTCCAATCATGGGGCTGCTACATATACGTTTCCATTACAATATATATATATATATATATATATATATATATATATATATATATATATATATATATATATATAATATTCAAATATAAATAAATTGCCTATACTAAACTTAAAGGAACTTGAGCTCAGATTTTCATATTCCCTATAGTTATGCACTCTATCTTGTACAACTGGTATACATGTCCACATACATGTAAAAAAGATAAATGATTTCCAATATACATACTTCATGCTGAACCAGCAATTATCAGTTGGTCCAGATCACCATATTCCACACATGTACACAATAAGTGCTCAGTTTATATTAAGCTAGCAAAGCATCAAACTTTAATATACAAGCTTCAATCTCCTCCCTCCAACTCTTCAGCCATCCATATCATTCAAAATTTGATGAGGAAACACTCAAAGCCCTTGTTAATGTCAATACTATTGACATATCCATGTTGAATTTAAGTCACTATGCCTCCTCATATATAGAACATTAATATGGTCATTTAAATACATAAAAGAGGGATGGGAAAAATACAATCTGATTATGTAATATTCAAATACATGTATATTTTCTATACTAAACTTAATGTAATTAGAAGGGACTTGAACTCAGACTTTCAAGCTGCCTACAGCCATGCATTCTAGTTACATTAAATTTAGTATAAATGATATACTTATATTCAAATGAAGGGGGCAGATTGATTTAAAATCAACAGGGTATAACAACAATAATATTGGCATCAACAAGGACTTTGAGTATTACATCACTGAATTTTTCAATGACAAAAATGGCTGGTGAGTTGAAGAAGTGAGATGATTGAAACTTGTCCATTAAAGATTGAAGATTTTCTATCTTAATATGAACTGAGCACTGATTGCATATATGTATGGGAGATAGTGATCTGGACCAACTGATGAGTTCAGGTTCAGCATGAAATATACATATTGGAAATCAATTATTTTTTCACATGTATGTGGTAATGTGTAAAGGGAGCTTGAAAGTCTAAGTTTAAGTCCCTTTTAATTACATTATGTTTAGTATAAACAATACACTTATATTTGAATATAACTTAATACTAAAAGGAATTATGCATATGTGTTTGAAAAAGAAAGTTTTTTAATAAATGTGTTTTACCAGTTCTGAGACTTGGACACTTAATAGAAGAGCAATACAGAGACTTCAGACTACTCAAGAAGTATGGATAGATACATGTTAGGAGTAACAAAAAGAGGTCAAAATACATAATATGGGTAAGATAACAAACAGATGTTACTGACATCATTCAAAGAATTAAAAGAGTAAAGTGGATTTGGGCCTGACATATTGCTATATGCAATGATAATACATGTACAATTGAAATCTTAAACTGAATTCCAAGAGATTGTAAAAGACCTATAAGGATACTAAATGTGAGATGGATGGATGAAATAAGAAAGTGTTCAGGGGTGATGTGAAGAATAGAGACTAGAGATGACAGAAGAAGGATTAAACTTGGAGAGACCTTCATCATGCAGTAAATTGATAGTGGTCAACTATAATGATGATGAAGAAATATTATAAAATTTACATCTTCAAGAAAATAGATGAAAATGCAAATATGGCATTTTTGGCAATCAATAGATATTAAGAGTACATCATTCACATTTAAATTTTATTTGAATATGTTAATGTTTTAGTAGAAAATTACTTAAACATTTATTGATGTCAAACCATAAACAGTTATTGTCAAATACTTTCTCCTTATGTTTGTTGATTTTTGGAATTAAAATTTGAATATTTATATTTTAAAAATTATTTTTATTACTTGAACTTATGTTTTAACAAAATTTATCTTAAATATACAGTTTTATTGTAGAATAATTATTTTCTTTAAATTCATTTTTTATCCCGAAGGGCTTCTATTTATTACACTTCTTTATTTGCAAAGTTTTTTAAGACTAATTTATTTTTTAAGTTTCTGCCCTAAATAAAATAAATAAAAAATATGTTATGTTCATTAAAATGTATATGTATATAACCATTAAAGTACTTTGGTTAATAGAAAAATTAAAAAACATATTGATATGTAAATCAAAAAAGTTATTATTACAAATAGTATTACTATAAGAGTGGAAATGGCAATATATAGTTGTGAATTTAAATTTTTTTAAGCAACGAAATTTAATATAAAGCAAAATATAATCTCCAGTATAATAAATATAATTCATAAAATTATGTTAAATATTGTATCATTTATAATAATTTTATGAGAAATAATTTTAAACATTTTAAGGTCTTTTAAATTATTAGTAATAAGAAAAGATAATTTATTCTCATTAATTATCATTGTAAATTTAGAAAATTTATTTAAAATTACATATATTGAATGATAATCCCATTTGGGTTTGGGATTCCAAATAAAACACCTCCAAAAAGAGCCATATTTTAAAATGACAAGAACCAGAAAAAAATAACATAGTTAATTGAAGAATTAAAAATATTATTATGCCTGTCAATGGCATTCACATTTTTATATGCTCTATTCATAATATTTTTAATATGAAGATTAAAAACTCATTGCTTGAAAATAAAATACAATACCTTTTTGAAATGATATAGAAATGATTTTATCAGAATTAATAATATAAATTAAGTCTAGATGTTCAGATTTATTGAAGAATGATATTGTAGAGCATTTATTAATGAATAAGGTCATTCTGCTAATAATATAACATGCTGCAATATTTCTAACTTTATATAAAGGAAAATCCAATCAGATGTACATTTTATTTGCCTAAAGATTTATAATTATTAGCATAATACAATAGATAAAAATATCTTATACTATTCTTAAGATCATTGATATAAAAATTAAATAACATCAAAGCTTATAAAATATTGCCTAGAAAAAACTCAAGTTACATTTATAAGAAAATGAAAGTTACTGCTAAGTTAAACCAATAGATTCAAACCATATTATCAAATTTGGAAAAAAATTTATTTAAGATACAGTGAAAACTGAAGTATTCAGCTAAATCAAATGCTTTATATAAATCAGAGTAGATGACAACCAACATCTGTCATTATTCAATAGTATGTGCAATAGAATCATAAATGATAAGAAAATTGCTTTCAAAAGAATTAAATATATTATCATTCTGTGTTGAAGCCAAAATTTAACTAACAGCATCAATAATCTTATTATAATCATATCTCTGAAAAATTTCAAATAAGAATATGTAAGATTGAAATGGGTATACAATTATTTAGATCTCAAAGATCATTCTTAAAAATAGAAATAACCTTAGCTCATTTAAGAATCTTAGAAAAAAATCTATTTAAAAAATAATTAAAAATAAAAGCAAGAAGGTTAGTGGTAAACTCAGTAGAGCCTTTACAAATAAAAAACGCATACCATCAAAATCTAAACTAAAAGTATCTTGAAACTTTTAATATCCTAAATAATATCTTTTCTGTTGAGGATTTATCATGATATTTTATGCGACAAATATCTTATTAGTAATAAATTATGTATATAATTATGCAAAATGTTTGGGAAATTCAACAGCATATTTATCTTATCTGAAATTGTTTTGATTTTTTTTTCTTTAACAGTGCTTATGTCTTTCATAAATGATCAAAAATCTGTGGGATTCATCGAAAGATTGATTTCAATAGTTTTAATATAATTTTGTCTCTTGCATAAATACATTTATAAGACTTCTACATTTGATAAAATTATTAATAAAAATAATATTTTGAATGTTAATATTTTGCCTATGATGAGAATTTTTTTTAATAATGTTTAGAAGAGAAATTTAAATCTTAATAAAATAACTTGAACTATGAGTATGTAAAATATTCCAATTCAATTTTAAAAAATTTCAAATAACCGCGTATTTTACAATCTCTTTAATAGAGTGAGAAGATGATAATTTGATGTAACTTAATTTGGATTTTAAAAAATCATAGAGTAGAAGATGTAAATCAGTCAAGAGAATAATATAAACAATGTAAAAAAGGCTAAAACATTCAAATTGTTTAAAATATCATTCAAAGTATAGTATTTAGAATTAATAAAAAGATTGTATTATTAAAACTTGGTACATTTTATAAATAAAAAAATTAGACAAGGTATTATGTATATCTAATTTGTTTTATAGAAATTCGATTTTTTATTCAAATTTTATTATATTTTAATAATAATACTGGTTAATTTGTAATTAGAAAATTCACATAAAGTTGTATGTAGAAGAATCCTTCAAGCTGGACAAATCAAAGGTGAATGACTAGACTGAATAAAGTACAGGACCCTCTAATTTGGACATTATTACAATGAGACAGTCTCCTAGTTAGTGTAAAAAATAGTGCTACAAAACTTTCCATGCAAAAAAAAAAAATATGAAAATGAAAAAGAACTATGAATATTAATTTCTGAAACTCATAGGGTTTTTTTGAATAAAATTAATCGACTCATTTTGGGAAAAACGATCACAAAAAAATGTGCATATATATATATATATATATATATATATATATATATGCATATATATATATATATATATATATATCCAATTGTGTTGAAGTAGTGGTAGTGGTGGTGGTAGCAGCAGTGGAGGCAGTGGTGGAATGGTGGTGGAGGTGAGGATAGTGGTGTGCTAGGTTGTGTTTGTGCAGCTCAGCTGCACCGTTTCATGCTCTCTATAAAATTGATGTTTTTGTAATCTTATCCAAGATTTTATCATTTAGTTTAAGTAGAGTAGATATATTAGCAACTGCTAAACAGCTTCAAGTAAAATGCTTAATCCAATTTTCTTAATCTACAAACTTCCTTCTCCATATCACATTACCAAATTTTTATTTTACATTTGTCTCTTCGTTGTTTTTTTTACTATCATTTGGGATCCACTTTCACTGTCCATCCATTATTATCACTTCTAACAATATGTCCAGTCTAGTTCTATTTAAATCTCTTAATTATTTTAATGATGGCAATGATACTCATTTTTTGTTTTGCCATTTATATAAACATCTCTTCATACTATGTTCAATAATCTAAAGTCTCTGTACTATTCTTCTGTTAAATCTCCAAGTCTGAGAATCATAAGTAATAAATAGTAAAATATATCTATTAAAAAAAATCTTCCTTATCAAACAAACAAGTTATTTTTCTTTTAATATTATGTTATTTCTAAACTATTTTATCTAAGTTCAATTCTAAGATTAATTTTATCCATTTTATTTTTATCAGTCTTAATCATCTATCAATGGGATCTTGATGTAGTGGGAAAATGTCAGACTCTGGATCTTAATAAAATAGCTTTATTGCCAAGGAGTCATTACAACCTGCTCTAGTCTTATTCCACACTCAAACTTCTAATGACCTCTGAGCAATAAACTATTTTATTATTCTTAATATCTGACTAATGTATTCGTAGTTATTAACTTCTTATTTATAATTATCAATTACTGTTTTCTTTTTATCCAAAACCAGTATGATCTGATTCTCACCCTTTTGAACTATTATGGTTTTAACGATCTTCTCTGTGAGTTATATATCTGTAAATAAATAACTCAGATTATATGTAATTAACAGGAAGTGACTCAAACATCCAATGAGTTATATAAATTTTGCAAGTTTTTTTTTTTTTTTATCAGTGCATTTTTGATCTTTAACTAATCCTATCACAATCGTTCATCAGCCCGGAAGTCAGACCAACCTCTCACACATAGGTATATTATAAATATACTCTTTTTCAAGCAGTCCACATAGTCCATTATAATTTATTCTCTAATCTGTACATGTCCACACTGACTCTATAGATACATTAGAAACATGCACTTTCTCATGCAATCCATATAGCACATTACAATTTATTCTATGAACTTAAAATGTTCACACAATATTAAAGAACATGAATAAGTTGTAACGTGCTATATGAATAGCTTGAAAAAATGTGTTTCCAATGCATTTATAGTGTGAGCGCTTGGTCTGATTTCTGTGCTGATACATGGTTGTGATAGGATTGAGCTAAGGTGGAAGATACTCTGACAAAAAAAAAAAACTTGCAAACTTTATATACTCATTGGAAGTTTCAGTTACTTTCTCTCAGTGATATATATATATAAAATATACCAACCATCATACAATTACAAATATCCAGTAACGCCCTCTGTTTAAAGATCTATATCTCAATAATAGCAAACCTTAAAATGATACCACTTTAAGGTTGTATGCTAAACGATGTTAAATATTGAAATACAGACCCACTCAAACACAGAGCATGAAATTTTAAATAAGCAAACGATCTTAAATTTTGCTAATAAACTAACAAGTTTACAAAGTTATTAAAGACAAACTAAACATTAGATTTTAATCTTTAAATTCCTCCCAAACTATAAATGAAAAGATATAGATCTTTAAACAGAGGGCGTTACTGGATATTTGTAATTGTATGATGGTTGGTATATTTTCTATAATTATTTCAGTTAGTGTTAACAGTAACTTTCTTTTCATATATATATATAACTGCAATTCAATGACTAATTGTTTTACAGATCATGTCACGTTTGAAGGCCCTAATAGTAAGTTAAGTTTGATAGTTTCGTTCAATCATAGCCAGTTGAGATTTTTTTTTCTTTTAAAAATATATCCAGAAATCTTGAGCTCTTTGAGCACAATATTGGACTAAATCACAAAGAGCAGGTTCTTGTATTTGTATACTTTATTTTTATTGTTTAATTAGTGATATATATGATAGATAGTGCCCTGGGCCAACTGATGAGTGCTGGTTCAGTACGAAATGCATCTTGAGGGTCATTTGTCTTTTATTATATCTTTATTTATATGAATTTAAAAAGAATGGGGAAGTATGGAGGTGTTTATTATGTCTATAATAAATCTATTTGTTCATAAATTTTACTATTACATATATATTTGTTATTGTAACCTTTCTATATAACATATTAAATTATCCGAATTTTTTTAAGGGTGTTTGTTCAAATATACGCTTAATTTTAGATATTTCGCGTCTTTTTTTTTTTTTACGACTTTTTTTATTACATAATTAGATATACAAATCATTACAAGTTTTTCCAGCATCTTTTACGATAATGACAATTCAGTAAATTATTTAATGACTAGTTAGTTGGTGAGAGATTTTTTTTTTAAGGACTTTTTAATTATTTTATTCTCTAACAAAAAATAGATAAATATCTCTAAAATCGCTAAATTAATAATGGATTGGTTATTTGAAAAAAAAAAAAAAAATCTAAAACTTATTGGAAATCCTAGTTTATTTAAAAAATTCCAAGATTAATCTAAATTCAAAGAATTAGTTATGTAGAAGAATATTAAAATGATCAAACCAAAAAACCCTTAATTTTTTCATTCCTAATATTTAATCATTCCGTTCTTTAACAACACTACCCCTCCCCCACTCCCCATCTACCTCTCAATTTTCTTTTTTTTTCTTTTTTACTCTTGTTTTGGAGTTAATTATTACAAATTAGTGTTATTAGAACTACTGCATTTATTATAATTTTGTTTTACTTAAACAAGTGTTTAATTTACATTGTCATTGTGATTGTATGGTTGTGATTTATGTAAATTATTCTATATTCCTTGAAAAAAAATTAAAAACTGAATCAATTGACTATTGTTTTTCATTTGTTTTTTACGTAATTGTTGCTTATAATACAATAAGCTACTTGTATTACGTGACACGATCATGTAAGTGCCTTCAAGCGGTCAGCTTGTTTATTTTCTCAAAAGTGGCAAAGTCAATGTTTCTTTTATGAAAAAAAAAATATGAATTACTGTAATTAGAAAGTAAGACTTAACTTTTTTTTGTTTGTTTTAGTGGAAGGTCAATATTTTTAGACATATCAGGAAATATTTACAACTATTTTTTTTCCACCCAGAAAAGATTTTTTTTTTTAAAAAAAAATAGGGTTACTAATATATGTAGAGAAGATGCGGACGATCTTTATCTTATACGGATTATATAACAATATTAGTTTATATAAGAATTAAAAGTGCGATGTAGCACGATTGTTATCTTACGCAATTTATATAACCATAAGGCCATTGTTGTGCCGTATAGTAGTGCATCCGCTTATCAAGTAAGCATACTGCATTGGTTCAAATAGAAGCCTAATATTATTTTTTTTAACAGATTTGGGATGTTGTATCATATAATTGATCTATAACCAACATAGCTAACATTCAATATCGGTTAGTAAATGGGCATCTATATATTTTTAGTTAGAGGATAAAATAAAAATTAAAACTATTCAAATTCTACTACTCAGTATTAAAAAAACCTGGTCAGTCCAGGATTTTCATCGTGTTTTTTTATGACGGATAATGAAGGAACTTTTCTTTGCAGTGGACTATCTAAAAACCTATTTAATTTACTTTTTCCTTTATATATAAACAAACACAATTCTCTACCCAAACACTTGGTGAAATAGATAGCACAGTAATCTACCATATTTATCAACTTGGCTAACAAAATCATAATTAGGCTGGAAGAATTTTTTAGAAAGCAGAGAATTATAGGTGGGAATATATTTTTAATAGTTATTCATAGTCAATCGTGATAGAGTATTATTATTATTATCAGCAGCATCATCATCTAGATATAATTAAATCTAAAACGTTCATGTTGATCATATACTAACTATTCATAAAAAATTTAGCATAATACACAAGAAGTAGAATTTGATTGAAGTCTTCTCATATTTTAAAATGATAGCTAACTGCTATCACATCTATAATCAACAGTCAATAACTATATCTTATATCACAGTCCACACAACAAATAGAAAAAATGCAAGATAAAATACAACATAGACTATAAAAGTTATAAATAAAAAGGGTACTTGTGTATAATTCAACTGATGACGTATTACCCTGAAGGCACATCGGTCTAAAGTTGCGATTTTTAAGATAATGTCTCCAAGTGATCTGCAGACACATTTAGTCGCTAAAATGTGTCCGCAGATTACATGATTACAGCACGTTAAAAAACGCAACATTAGACTGATATGCCTTCAGGGTAATATGTCATCGGTTTGATCATGTGGTAAAAAACATGCAAAAATATAAAAATTTAAAAATTTAAACATAAAAAAAAGAAAAAAAATGTGACGCAGGTCACGTGATAAAAAAAAAAAAAAGCCAAAAATCTGACGCAGGTCAGGCAAATAGTAAAAAAAAATAAATAAAAATGTACATGCATGTGTCAAAATAATTTAGAAAAAACTATATTATAATTTATAAAACTACCCTATATTATGCTCAATTATAAAAAACAGCACATAGTGCTGGAGTTGGCGGGGGGGGCCTTTGTGTTTTTGACAAGCCATAGGCTTGGCATACACCTATACCTTGTATTACTCTCATAGCTGTAATTTTTATAATTGCCCATGAATTTACGAAAAATAATTTTCTGTATGATATAATTCAGAAATTAAAAATTGCTGATGAATTTACGAAAAATAATTTTCTGTATGATACAATTCAGAAATTAAAAATTAAATTAAAATGTAATTCAATTGTAGAAATATTAACAAAAAAATTTTGTAAATTTTAAATAAACAGCTAAATTAAAAAGACGCGATTTAATGCAAATCTGGTATTAATGGCGTCATTTAATGCAAATCTGGTATTAATGGCGTCGCACCCTGTAATTTTTATAATTGCCGATGAATTTACGAAAAATAATTTGAGAATTGTAGAAATATTAACAAAAAGTTTTTATAATTGACGATGAATTTACGAAAAATAATTTGAGAATTGTAGAAATATTAACAAAAAGATTTTGTAAATTTAAAATAAACAGATAAATAAAAAACAGTTTACCAGAATAAATTACGAAAAATAATTTTCTGTATGATACAATTCAGAAATTAAAAATGAAATTAAACGTAATTCAATTGTAGAAATATTAACAAAAAATATTTGTAAATTCAAAATAAACAGATAAATAAAACACTTTACCGAATTAACAGCTCAAAAAAGTAACTGTGATGCCGTGGATAGCAAAATCATAATAGACAGAAAAAGCAAAAATTTCCCAAACCTCTCTACGAATTTTAAATCTCGCGGGTGAAAAAAAAAAAATTGACTCTGATGGATTAATCACGTCAGTCACTTGGTTACCATGACAACGTTGTCATGCAAAAAACGTCGATGTCTACCGGAAGGGAAATCAGTAAGTCAAAAACGTCATCGGTTGAATTATACACAAGTACCATAAAAAGTGCATATTCTTTTTACAAAGAATAAGGGTAAACAGAAAATTTAGTCTAGGTAAATGTACTTGTTGCACATCAGAATGAGCAACTTTCTAATATCACTTGGTAAATGAGTAAAGCTATTTTTAGTGTCAAATATCTATGATAAATAATCTACATTTGAAAATGAGGTTGTTGATTTGAGCATAAGAAGTAACAATCACAACACTTATTTAGGTTAGTCATTTGCAATAAGATATTTTTGCAGTCTTTTCTTTTTTGTTTCAGCATAAAGATAATAACAGCTAAAATAATAATAATAATAATAATAATAATAATAATAATAATAATAATAATAATAATAATAATAATAATAATAATAATAATAATAATAATAATAATAATAATAATAATAATAATAATAATAATAATAATAATAATAATAATAATTCTTTAACAGCTATATAATCAAATAATAATTTTATACATTAAAAAGCTTTTTTTCAGCACCTGCTTTGGTACCCTTTTCAAATGTGACTAATCTATTTAATGTTATGTGATGTGATGTGATGCACTGTGACTTCTCCTTATATAAAGTCATGAATCTCTCAGCAACTATGCCCAGAAAAACCTGTTAGTCACTTTACCTTCCCTTTCCATTCTCCACCCTAAGTTTTCCCATAATCTGCTCCATCCCATTTCCACAACCTAATCTTTGTCAACTCCATGACCTTCATATCTAAATCCACCTTCTCTTTTCCCAAACCTAGCATAAAAACCAATAAACTTTCTGTATAATCTCTTTGTTCATATTTAATCTTCCATAACTTTATTATTTGTACCCTTTCTGATTCCAAGCATTTACATTGAAGTAACAGATGCCTAATATTTTCTATGGCTTCCTTACACAACTTGCAGACTAAATCATCCATATTTTTCCATTTACGTGTATATTCCCTTGTTGCTAAAAATCTCATTCGAGCCTTAAACAATAAACTACTTTCCTTACTATTATCATAAATTAACTCACACCCAATGTTCCATTTTACTCTCCATACTAGTTCTCCATCTCTCCAACTCCCTATTCTTTATTAATGCATCTATTCTTCTATCCCACTCCTTACCACTATAACACTCAACAATCCTCCTAACACAATCATCCCATTTTTTGTACAAGTATACTAACATAAATTCTTTATCCAAATCTTCTGCATACCGCATTACCTTTCTCACCCATCTTGTTGCCTGCTTTTTATTTGTAACCCAATTAAATACTATTTTGGCTATTCTTTTATTATCCAGTAAATTGCAATCTACTGAACATTTTCAATTTGCTTTTTGCATCCCTCATATAAAAACTTGACAATCCCATTTCTTCTTGAATTGCCTCCTTTGCTGTCCACCCCATCTAATGGATGTCTTCCTACTTCCCTTTGTACTTTTTCTAAGTAATCTAATACCCCTTTACTAACACATCATTACCGTATGTTAACCCTGCTACTGCCACTCCCTTCCATACAATTCTAGCTACATCATATGCAACAGGGCAGGCATAATCAAACCCTGTTGTGATATTTAGACAAATACGGATTCGTATACTTAACGCATTATTAATATATATATATATCTTATTACTAACGTATTATTAAAAATATATATTACTTTACTAACAAAATTAATATTTACCAGTTGATGTACAATCAACGGTCATTTGTGTGGTTGAATTGGATTGATTTAGTTATTTTAATAAAAAAAAAAAGAACTCATAAAAGAGGTATGGGGGGGGGGGTATACATTTGCTCTGATTTTTTTCTTACTTTTGCCAAACTCAGCTATACACATCACTATGTATATGTGTGAGTGCGTTTGAACCATTAAAAATGAAAAATTCACAAAATACAAATAAAAAGGAAACATTTTGTTTGATAAACTTTTTAAATATATACATATTAAGTCAACAAAAGAACTATAAATGTCAAGATGGAAGACTGATTTTGCAGAACAATGGAAGTAATTATTATAAAAATCGTGGAATGTCTAATGCTAATTAAATATTACTTGGAAAGAAATAGGTGTAAAAAGCTTTTGTGGTGCATTCCAACAAAGGCATACGGAATGTGAATGGAAATATAATTGAAAATGAATGAAAAGAAAAATAAATTTGATAATTAAAAAAAAAAGAATTAAGGATTAGTATAAGTTTGGATGGAGAAGAAAGTGGACGGTAGACTGATAAACAGAAAATAAGAATCTAGATATCAACGTGATATACATTTGATAAAATAGGGTCAGGCTGGGGTAGAGGCTTCAACATGCGGAGGGTCCAAATTCTCCCCCCCCCAATGTATAGCAGCTGCTGATATTGGAGAAGGGACGTCAAGCCCGGAGAATTCACCTCAATAAGCAACAATGTTGAATCGCCACAAGAGAAAATAAATAAATAAATGGACTCTAGCCATGGATACCCGAACTTCAAAAAAAACAAAGTTAGTTCACCGACAAAGGACTGGAGATTCCATTTTTACCAGATGAATTTGATCAATTCCCTGGGGAAATGCAGGTTCCCCCCCCCCTATTTGCATATATATGTCACTTTTAGTAAGCTTACTCCACGAAATTGAGAAAACTGTTATTTGACACAATTGCGAACTTAAAATTTCTTTTCTTTGCCCGGAGAGGTCAAACTATTTTCTATGGAATTTATTAGTGTATAAATTAGTCCAATCAAATCTTCAGTGCAAAATACATATAATAGCATATTTGTGTGTGTGGGAGTTTTGGCAAAAAGAGAAAAGAGCAAACAAAAAAAAGAAACTGATATGAATCTTTGATTTAAAGAGAAAAGAGACACTAATTCAACTTACGTAAATAATATATGTTTTTTTTAGATACGTAAATATCATTGCTAATAAATGTGTATAAAATGAATGGTTTTTTTTTGTGTTATGAGTTTTTTTTTAATAAAAAGAAAAAGGGAGGGTTAGATCTACTGCCAGTAAATTTTACCACCCGCTCTGAACAGAGCTATTCCAGGGTATTTCCATATTGGTATTCCAGCTCTCCCAGCATAATTCTTATACAAATATAGGATTGGCACTTGAGGTCATAAATTGATGCTCATAAATATGCTGGGTGATAAAATGGAATATTTTTTTCATTTTCTTCTAAACAATTACACATATACGTGTATCGTTATATATATACGTAATCTTACAAGATTACATATATGCGCAAGATATATATGGAAAATGGTACATCCCATTATACATATTTATTATATGAAAACACTGTTAATTTCTTTATCAATCCCTTTCTTTTCTTTGCTTCATTTATCAATTTTTTCTCCCATTCATCCACGCAATTTTTCTGATTACTCAAGATTATTCCCAAATAACTATATCTATTCACCACACTTAACTTTATATTCCCCAATAAGAAATCTTTGTCTTCTCTTTCTCCAGCATTCACCATCATTATATTTGATTTTTCTTCACTAAATTTAATCCCCATATCTTTACTTACTCTTGCACATGTCCTCAGCATAACTTCCATATCTTCAGTTCTTTCTGCACACAAAAAGACATCATCAGCAAAAAAAGACCTGACAATGTATATACTCCCTTGTCACCTATTAACAGTATCTCTATCCCTCTTCCTAGTCTTTCTATTGTTTTCTCCATTTCACTCAAATACAACAAAAACAAAATAGGTGACATAGGACATCCTTACCTTAGTCCCATCCCATTTTTAACTTTAAACTGATTCTATATCCCCTAATTGATATGTATAGTAATTATTTTCATATAATTTCTTAATAACATCCACTAAAGCTTCATCCATTCCCAGATTTGCTAAACTTATCCATAATCTATTTCTATTCACTCTATCATATGCCTTCTCTATATCTATAAAACTCATATATAACTGTCTACCTGAATTTCTACTCATATCCATAAGTGGTGTAACTACAAATAAACTATCTCCTATATGCCTATCTGACCTAAAACCTCCTTGCATTTCCCCCACTACATTATTTTCTTTCATCCATTTTGCAACTCTTCCAGCCACCATATATAAAAAAAAACTTTATATCAAACTGATTTTACCACTATTGGTCTATAATTATTTAACTTTCTATGATCCTTACCTTTTCCTTTAAATAATAATCTTATTCTTGTATTACTCCAACTACCCGGTAAAACTCTCTTCTGTGCCATCTTCTTAAATCATAATAACTTTACTTTTGCCCTATGCCCTAAATTCATTACCATCTCTGCTGTCCAACCTCTTGCCTTACCACTTATCAATTTCTTTCTTGCCTCATTCAGTTCATTTTCTGCAAACCTAATATTCCCATTACTATATGCTTTCATATTTTCTATCCCTCTGTTCTTCACATCTAACATCTTTTCTATATCCATTACATAACTATTCAAGATTCTCTCTAATTTTTCTCTACAGCTATACTCTAATCCCTCCTCATCCAGTAATATTATCTCTCTCCCCCCTAAATTTCTTCTTTTAATGTAATTCCAAATTTTTTTACTCCCATCTCTTCGACTTTTATTAATATCATCCAATAATTTACTATTTAGTTTCATTCTCTCTATATAATTATCTATTTTAGCTAGCTTCTTCTTTTCTAAATACTTTTCCCATTTAGCATTTAATATCTTTTTCACTTTCTTTGTTTTTAATAGCACATTTATATTCTCTGCATGCTTTTTCCTCTCTTTTACACTTTTACTAACTCTCATTTTTTTATTTTTTTTATTCTTCTTAATATTCTCACCTAAAACCCTATTTGCCATTTTTTCTATTTCATTGCACCAGTCCTCATACTCATTTCTAACCAACTCTTCCATGGTTTCAACTTGTACTTTATACTCTTCCAATTTATTCTTATCATTCATTCTCCATCCACACCTTTCACTATATGAGGGTTTTGATTTGCTTTAATTATTTACATTACTATTGTTTATTTTAATTCCATTATTGGACACTGGATGTTTTTATGTCAGGTGATTTGTTAATGTTATATAGATTAGTCACATTTGAAAAAGGCACCAATGCAGGTCCTGAAAAAAAGCTTTTTAATGTATAAAATTATTATTTGATAATATAGCTGTTGTAAAGAATTATTATTATTTTTTTAATATTATTTTGTGAAAGAGCAGCATAAGGATTTTTATTCCTTTCCAATTTTGATAACAGCTAAAACTCATTTATTGATTCTTAATTAGACAATCTGTTAGAATAATATTAATTAGCATTTGAAAAAAAATCTAAGCTTGTTAGAGGTGTGATTAGGACAGATGGGTGCTCTGTCCACTATACCATGGGCTATAGAATATATTCAATTGAAAATAAGGGTAAAAGAAGAGGTAAGTAAGAAGGTAGTTTGCAATGATGATGTGATGAGATTAGAAAGAGTAGAAGTTGTTTTATTTTTATTTTTCTCATGTGTCATAGCATCAGCTGGAAAGTGAACCCGCTAACCTGGGACAACTGCTTATAAAGCAGCTGTCGCTGACCTCTCGACCACCAATGTTTGACAAGTTGTTTTATTTTTAACAAGTAAATATGTATTTATAAAATAATATTATAAACTAATTTATTTTAAAATGAAATCTTTTTTTTTAAATCATTATTTTTTAGCAACATTTTTTTATGAATTGTAATGTAAATTAAACCCCGCTCAATGAATATGTATAATACATTTATATATATTTATTAATATTTTCCAATAAAGCATATTGATCAAAGATTTAAATAATGTTAAGCACAAGGGGAAAAAAACACAAATAATATGTAAAATTTAAAGATTAAATATTTAAAAATACAATTTCTCTATCATGATAACATATAGTAACTTGAAAAAGTAAAATGTGATAAAAAATAAATAACAAACCATTTTATCCACATTAATCATAAAATGTTAAAAAAGTAGTAAAATGAACACAGAATTTTTTTTTTTTTTAGATTTTTTTTTTTTTTTTTTTTTATATATAATATTATAAAAAATAATAGATTATTTAATTTTTTTTTATTTTTTTTTTTTTTTTTATATATAAAAAAGGAAGTAATATTTTTATATTATTTTTTTAATATAAAAGATTGTTAACAAATATATTATTGTTTTATTGTAGAATTAATAAAAAATTTATAATAAAAAAAAAATAAGTTATTACAAATATCTTTGAACTACAATCTCATCTTGCTACCAATTATTACTACAACATCCCAAAACTATGAAGTTTAAATTTAAATTTAAAAAATTGTTTATACTGTGTGACAAAGAGAGATAATGAATCAGTATTAAAAAGTGTTATAGGAACATCTCAAACTAAAAAGTTATTTTAAATAAACCAGCTAGAATAAATAAAGCTTGATTTTGTGATATTTGTATGGCATTAAAAAAAACAACATAAATATAAAAATGTTATATAAAAAAAATAGATGAAATTTACAACGAAGTCATTGCATCCACCATATCAATACACTCTACTTCAATTATGTTATCAAAAATGTTAATTTACAAATATATATATATATATATATATAAAATAAAAGCAATAAAATTTAGTAAATTTTTCAAATCTGTATCACAAGTTGGTAACTGCCATTTGTTAATTATTATTTTGGAATATTTGGCAAATCTAACATTTTCAAAAGTTTCAATTTTAAATTTTTACAATTTTGTTTATTTGTCCCGTTATAAGCACATGCAGTTTTTAAACCCCCCTCCCCCAAAGTTTCATATAGTATGATAATTTCATTATGAAAATGTTTTCTAATCACAAAGTTAAAAATTTTATACATTGCAAGCAAATTTGTAAAGTAATTTTTTCAAATGATTGAAATGAAAGTTATCAATTTAGTTATGAAAGAACAAAAACAGTTAAATGTTTTCATAAATGATTTTGTAATGCATCAGAAAACTTCAAAGTCATAATGAAGAATCTGAAATCTGAAATGGATAAATCTATAATATTCAAATAAAAGTAGGGACAGTTACTTAAATTCTCAATCTGATACAGACTTAACACCAAACAACTGGCGAGATTATTACTGCTGATAATGAGGCTACTTCTATATTGCCATAGAACTAAAAAAAATGATTAAAGAAAAACAATAATGTTAAAAGCAAATGTTTAATTGCAATGATTACTGAGTTGTTCTGATTCATCAAGATCATAAGAATATCAATAGTACAGAACTTTACTGCTCATTTTATTTAAATAGAAGATAATAAATTTATAATAGAATATATTTCACTTCTTGTTTTTTTTTTCACTGAATGTGAAAAGATGAATATACATTTACGATCTGATTGGCTGTTAGATAGGAATGAGCGCGATAGGTTTGCAGTCTCTCAATTTAATTTCAATTCTGTTTGCGCTTTATAAAAATAAATATTATTAAGTGAAAGTATTAGTATATGGAAGATAAAATAAAGAGTATATGATTAGTGTTATGGTAGTAAAGAAAAAGTTGGAAAAAAGAAAAAGGAAGTTGCTTAGTAAAAGAGAGTTAAAAGGGGGAAGGAATTAAAAGTTACATACAATAAATAAAATCCAAATATGTTACCTTAATTTATAATTAATAACTATATTTTTTTTAGTTTTTATTTTACTATGTTGATTTATATATATGAACTCTTATATATATATATATTGTAGTGTTTTAGTCTCTGTATAGCACCAAAAATGCATAAAGCATGCATAGTTTACCACTTTCATGGATTACTATTTCATGATATCTGGCATTAATATTTCTTATATAAAACTATAATAGATATTTCCATATTTTAAAATATTTAAACATATATATATATATATATAATGATGATGAAAAGTACTGAACATCTACAGGGCAGTGTATGATAAACAAAGCTTATAAATAAAGTGTTACTTATTAATATAATATATACTAGAAAGACTTGGGAAAAATACAGAAGATATTGCAATTTCATTTAAATTACAAAAGCATTTTTTTTTCCTTTTGCTTCATAAACTGAACATCATTGGTAATATAATAAGTTGTTACAGATGATGATTAAATGATATTATTGGTTATTTGGCACTACCATTGTCTAACCAAACAAAACAAAAAAGTTGAAAAATTAAATTAAATTAAAAAATGATTGAATGAAGTAATAAAATAAAAAATGTAAAAAAGTTTTTAAAATAAAAAACTGTTGATAACAGTTCTGTTATAATGGCTGGCTGGCTGGCTGGCTGGCTGGCTGGCTGGATGGATGGATGGATGGATGGATGGATGGATGGATGGATAGATAGATAGATGGATAGATAGATAGATAGATAGATAGATAGATGGATGGTTGGATGAATGGATGGATGGGTGGATGGTGGATGGATATATGGATGGATGGATTGATGGATGGATGAATGGATAGATGGATGATGGATGGTGGATAGATGATAATTATTTTTATTTTCAAACACATTTGATACAACAAATGTTTAATTCTGCAAATAGCTGTGATAGATAGATAGATAGATAGATAGATAGATAGATAGATAGATAGATAGATAGATAGATAGATAGATAGATAGATAGATAGATAGATAGATAGATAGATAGATAGATAGATAGATAGATAGATAGATAGATAGATAGATAGATAGATAGATAGATAGATAGATAGATAGATAGGTAGGTAGGTAGGTAGGTAGGTAGGTAGATAGATAGACAGACAGACAGACAGACAGACAGACAGACAGACAGACAGACAGATAGATAGATAGATAGATAGATAGATAGATAGATAGATAGATAGATAGATAGATAGATAGATAGATAGATAGATAGATAGATAGATAGATAGATAGATAGATAGATAGATAGATAGATAGATAGATGATAATTATTTTTATTTTCAAACACATTTGATACAACAAATTCTTAATTCCGCAAATAGCTGATATTCTGCCTAGTAAAAGTAATTTATTTTTAAACACAAACACATTTGATACAACAAATGTCTTCATTCCGTAAATAACTGATATTCTCCCTAGTAAAAGTAGTTTATAGTAATAAAAATAAGTAATCATAAAGATAAAAACAGTGAGAGAATTTGATAAAATTAAAAATGAGAAAAGAAATGACTGGAAGCAAATGCAGTGGCAAAAAGTCATGAAGAATATTTTAGAAGAAAATGGAGAAAAATGTAAATTTTAAAAAAAAGTAATCGTTTATTTTAAAAAAGATAGTAAACACGCTAATCAAAAAAATTCCAAAAAATAAGGCTTGAAGACCGTATGAAATATATTTCTCTCCCTTCTTTTTTTTAAAAAAAATAGTAAACATTAATAAAGTTATTTTAGAAATCAAAATATGTAAGGATTAAAGATTATAAAACTAATTTATATATATAAACAAACATTAGTACGATGGGGCAATTTAATTTCAGTTCTACTAGACATCACATCATTTAATTAGAATGTATCCTATCTGATGAGTTCAGTGTTCCAGATATATACTATTTCATGCGATATAAATAATAAACAAATAGATAACCACACCTCGCTAACAGTGATCAAAACACATATTCGAAATTTTTACTAAAATAAATGTAGATTATTTAAATAGCTTGCGGTAATATTAAATTAATGTCAATGGCATAATCACTTACTCTCATTTAACATTGCTTTTCAATGCCACATTCCAAACGCATTACTATAGATTAAAATTGGTACTAAATTAATTATTAACAAATCTGGGAATAAATTTTAATAAAAGAAGAAAACAAAAAAATGCATCGAGAGAATCTTCTAATATTACGTTAATATCAAACAGAATTAAAAAACAGCAACTCCTAAGAAATTTAATTACTTTTTAATTGGCTTTATTATTTCAATGAGATTATTATAACGTTTAAGTAATTCGATTAAAATTAATTACAATATCTTCATTTAAAATTTTTAATCTTTAGTAATTTTGTAGTTTTTGTTTTCTACGTCACTGCAGGTCATTGTCCTTAGGTTCTAGGATTTTTTTTTCTTTTCAACTAGTTCAAGCTTAGAGTGGTGGTCTTTGTCCGAAAAATTAGAATAATTACGTTATTGCATAGAAAAGTAGAGAGTTTAAAGCACTTAGATGAAAATAGTCTTTAAATTTATTATGTATATGCTTATTTTTGTTATTATCAGCTAAAACAATTTCTACTATGCACACATACAAATATATAAAATTTCAAGAAATCTTGGTGAAGGAAACATTTGGCTAACTTTCATATGCATGACCTCGTTACAAATCTGCACTAAGTAAAATTGAAAATGGTTTTAAATTCCAAATAGACATAAAAGATTTCATTTAATAGACAGCTTATAATTGACTTCTTAACCATAGAATATTGATGAATAAATGGGTACTTAGTTATTTTTAGCTAGATAATTAGCAAAATAAAATCTCTAAAAACTGTCCATCAACATTTTGTATGTATGGAGAGCATTGAAGTGTAGAGATACAAACTGGAGTTAAATAAATAAGATTGTCCAAGCAGTTGACTTAGGTTCAAATAATCTTAAGCTAATTTGGATTTCATGTTATTATTTTCAATAATAAAATAAAGTTAAAGATGTTTTCAGAATGTTTGATTATATTGCATCTAGCTTCAAATTTTAAAGTGTCTAATAAAAGTAAAAACTAGAAATTGATCTGGTGAGAGTATCTGATAAATACTTATTAAGCAAGCTTGCAGAATATGCCATTAAAGTAGAAAATGCTTATTTTTATATTATTGAATGAATAATAATATTAAGCTTTGATAAATAGTTTGAAGTGTTATCCATTAGTGCATATATAATTATATATAAGTGTAATAATGTTCAAGGCTAAATTGGTTTGTAAGTAATCATTAAAACTTAGTCAACACTTAGATAAACCATATCAATAACAATCAACAATTTCAAACTGTTGTCAAGGCAACCTCCTTTTAACAATAAAAGGGGAGATATTTCTTAATTTTAAAATATATTATCAGTATTGTTTTTTTTTTCATCTTTTCTGAGTAATTGCAATATTCACATAAATATTCTTGTAGAAAAAGTAGTCTATATAATTTAAATTTAACTTTTATTAATGCTTAGCATGCTTTTAATATATATATATATAACATATAATCAGAACAATCTCACCACTTTACTGTTTCAAGCTTATATATATATATATATATATATATATATAGTAACGATATATAAATATGCCGTTACATTAATTTAAAATAAAAACTTAAAAAGTTCGCAAATAAAAGTAAAAAACTAAATGCTAAAATTAAAATGTTTGTTAAACGTATATACATTCGCACAGATGCCAAACTTTAAAAATATTTTTTTTTAAAAAACAAATAAATAAGTATTTGAACGTACTTTTATAAAAAAAGTCAAGATTTAAAAATAAAACAGGTTTAATTAATTTTGTAATCTGTAAATGGAAATGATTGTTTATAAATTGTTTGAAAAGCAAGCTAGCCTTGGGCTCTTGTATAATTAAAATGATCTGATGAAAGATAGATAAGAAAATAAGGAGAAATAGCTTGACCAATGGAAGCACTAAGCCTTGGCTCAGACCCTAATGAAAGTGATGGATTAGTGATGTTTTGTTGATTGAATCCATGTGGATAATATAAAAAGGGAAATACAGTTTTTTGGACACTTCCAGCGTTGTGTTTGAGAGATATGGTGGGCGCCATACCACCTCTCTATATAAAAGAAAGAAAAGACTGTGATACCTTGAACCAGCTATTGCCATCTCCAGAACATTATCTTCCAATGGAGCATCGTGGGAATTAAAAGCAGAAACCTGGACTCTTCTACCGTAAGCTATATTGGCATGAACTCTAAATTTAAAAATAATTAAGAACTTTCGTTCAAGCTTATGAACTTCCATCTGACTTTTTTAAGTTTAAAATCAAATTAATAATGTTTAATTTTATATATTTTCCAATTGATAAAAATCATTTCCATTTTTTTTTCTCCTATTGTATAAATTATTTATTGTTAAATTTTAAATGTGAATTTAGGTTGGGTTAGCGTTGCATAGATTCGTTAGTGGTTGATTATGTTGTGGTTTCCACAGTCGATTGTGGGCATCTTATGATGAATGCCATGGGGCCTTGTGTATTCCCTTTTGCAATTGACGTTATCAATGATTTTGTATTTTGATCGATTGTGTTTAATTTGGCTGTTTTTGACCGTGGAATCTGTGCAGCTGATCTATACTCAACATTTTAAAAACAAATTGTATAAAAATAATCTGTGCGAATGTATTTAAATGTTAAATTTAAGTCGGGCATGAATGGCTATATAGTTTTGTAAAGTTATATTAAGGGAGGGTAATCTTAGGTTATTCATTTCGTAGTTGAATTGGTTCAATGGATTGGATATATTTGTGTAATTGTAGATGTAGTATGAGATCCACTATGGGCAGGATTATATATATATATATGCCACACACCTTCTGTTTGCCTATGGATGGGTTTGTAAGATGGCAAAGGACCGCAATCCATTCCTATGGAGTTTTATGTTTATTGTTCTACTTGCCAACAGAAGTGACATTCCTGTTGGTGGAGAGACAATGTCTTCTCTAATTCTACTTACTGATCAGATGTACATTCCTGACAGTATAGTATTTTGTGTTGTCGTATTTTCATGCAACATTGAATACATAAATGTATCAGATGGATTGGCGCCGGTTTGATTGCAAAATTTGTTGCCTAAGGTTAAATCAGGGAAGAATATTTTCTTTTCAAATGCAAATCTATGTAGTCTATTCATACTCGACTATCTAAATAAAATATTAAACTCATTGAAACTTAGTTAAATGTAAAATTAAAAGTTAATATAAAAATCTAAAATGTTAAACTTATTCCTCAAATTAGAATGATTTTATATGTGCGTAAATAAATATTTTTATGTGTTAATTTCTGGCAGTGGCTTTTATTTATTTATATTTAAGATATAGATTTTTATCTCTGCGTCTCCACTGAGCTAGTGACTTGGGCTAATGATCGGAATATTTAAATAAAGTGGAATCTTAACAGCGTGTATCTGCCTACTCTATAAATTTTTCTAGGTTTAAATGTCTAGATGGCACCTTGTAGAGCAGATATCATAGTTTGCAGTTAGATTCGATCTTCACTTTCATTTCGATCGTTATAACTGGCTACCCAACTTGGGCTGATCTTTAAAAATCACGAGTGCCCTGAGAATTTTAAAAGTGAATCATGCAAATAACATTTATGTTTTTTCTGAAATAAGTACATTGTTGTACTAACATAAAGTTATAGCCAGATGTTTAATAAACCACTAGTACTTTTGAAAATAAATCATGCCTGTAATATCTTTTCTGAAATTAGTATAAATATATTTGTTGTATTGACGGAGTTGCAGTTTGAAGTTTTGTTTAAAAAGTGCTGCCAGTAAGAAAAATTGCATATGTAGAGATAAATTCGAGGAATAAAAACAATAAATAAACGTAATAATAAATATAAATCATAATTTTTTTTTTTTTAAAAGTCTTGTTAAATTAAAATCTAATCGTTCAACTTGCCTAAGTAATAGTTAAAGGTAGAAATGAAACTTGGAAGGGAGGGGGCAAAATTTAGCTGGTAATAGGAATCAACATCAACTTTTTTAATCATTATATTTGTGTGTAATTACTGTTTTGTCTTATAAAAAAAAAGTTTTGTCCTTTTGAAATTTTATATATAATCAATTTGTGTAACGTAATTACTAACACTAAGTAAATTCTTTTTTTTTTTAATGTTTTTGTTTTTTGAGGAAGTTTACTGATATGTAACGATATATAAATATGTCGTTACATTAATTTAAAATAAAAACTTAAAAGTTCGCAAATAAAAGTAAAAAACTAAACGCTAAAATTAAAATGTTTGTTAAACGTATATACATTCGCACAGATGCCAAACTTTAAAAATATTTTTTTTTAAAAAACAAATAAATAAGTATTTGAACGTACTTTTTTATAAAAAAAAAGTACAAGATTTAAAAATAAAAACAGGTATTAATTAATTCTTGTAATCTGTAAATGGAAATGATTGTTTATAAATTGTTTGAAAAGCAAGCTAGCCTTGGGCTCTTGTATAATTAAAATGATCTGATGAAAGATAGATAAGAAAATAAAGAGAAATTAGCTTGACCAATGGAAGCACTAAGCCTTGGCTCGGACCCTAACGAAAGTGATGGATTAGTGACGTTTTGTTGATTGAATCTGTGTGGATAATATAAAAAGGGAAATACAGTTTTTTCTGACAGTTCCAGCATTGTGTGTTTGAGAGTTGTGGTAGGACGCACATACCACACTCTCTATTTAAAAAAGAAAAATGAAAAGACTGTGATACCTTGAACCAGCTATTGCCATCTCCAGAACATTATCTTCCAATGGAGGCATCATGGGAATTAAAAGCAGAAACCTGGACTCTTCTACCGTAAGCTATATTGACATGAACTCTAAATTTAAAAATAATTAAGAACTTTTGTTCAAGCTTATGAACTTCCATCTGACTTTTTTAAGTTTAAAATCAAATTAATAATGTTTAATTTTATATGTTTTCCGATTGATAAAAATCATTTCCATTTTTTTTTCTCTTATTGTATAAATTATTTATTGTTTAAATTTTAAATGATGAAATTTAGGTTGGGTATAGATGTTGCATAGATTCGTTAGCGGTTGATTATGTTGTGGTTTCCACAGTCGATTAGAATATATAAGTCAACGATGTTAATGCGGGCATCTTACGATGAATGCCATGGGGCCTTGTGTATTCCCTTTTGCAATTGACGTTATCGATGATTTTGTATTTTGATCGATTGTGTTTAATTTGGATGTTTTTGACCGTGGAATCTGTGCAGCCGATCTATACTCAACATTTTAAAAACAAATTGTATAAAAATAATCTGTGTGAACGTATTTAAATGTTAAATTTAAGTCGGGCGTGAATGGCTATATAGTTTTGTAAAGTTATATTAAGGGAGGGTAATCTTAGGTTATTCATTTCGTAGTTGAATTGGTTCAATGGATTGGATATATTTGTGTAATTGTAGATGTAGTATGAGATCCGCTATGGGCAGGATTATATATATATGCCACACACCTTCTGTTTGCCTATGGATGGGTTTGTAAGATGGCAAAGGACCGCAGTCCATTCCTATGGAGTTTTATGTTTATTGTTCTACTTGCCAACAGATGTGACATTCCTGTTGGTGGAGAGACAATGTCTTCTCTAATTCTACTTACTGATCAGATGTACATTCCTGACAGTATAGTATTTTGTGTTGTCGTATTTTCATGCTACATTGAATACATAAATGTATCAGATGGATTGGCGCCAGTTTGATTGTGAAATTTGTTGCCTAAGGTTAAATCAGGGAAGAATATTTTCTTTTCAAATGCAGATCTATGTAGTCTATTCATACTCGACTATCTAAATAAAATATTAAACTCATTGAAACTTAGTTAAATGTAAAATTAAAAGTTAATATAAAAATCTAAAATGTTAAACTTATTCCTCAAATTAGAATGATTTTATATGTGCGTAAATAAATATTTTTATGTGTTAATTTCTGGCAGTGGCTTTTATTTATTTATATTTAAGATATAGATTTTTATCTCTGCATCTCCACTGAGCTAGTTACTTGGGCTAACGATCGGAATATTTAAATAAAGTGGAATCTTAACAGCACGTACCTGCCTACTCTATAAATTTTTCTAGGTTTAAATGCCTAGATGGTGCCTTATAGAGCAGATATCGTAGTTTGCGGTTAGATTCGATCTTCACTTTCATTTCGATCATTATATACTTAATAAATATTTTAATATATTTACATTTGTTTATTTAATATTCAGAATATTTAAATCCTGTCAAAGTGCCCATTGTTTGGAGGGGAATGCTTGTGTATTTTTTGTTTATTAGGTATTGATCTTTTGTTATTCCCCAAGCCTCTTTAATTTCTACATTTTCTATCTTACCTCTCAGTGCATACAATTCCAGCTCTAAATAAATCAAATTTATTGCCAGAATATAGTCTATAAATATTGAGGAATATTCGCTACTATTATGTGCTCTAGTGTACATATATTTACACAGGGCTAGTCTCATGGAGAGATTAGTTCCTGATTCTTCATAATATGCAAAACCTACATATACCTTGGTTGCATTTAATTTTGTAGACAATTTGATGAACTGATTCTGTTGGCAGATTGTCTTTTGAATTCTTAAGGTTTTTGTATTGTGTAAATTTAAGGTGGATAGGGAAAATAATATAGATGTTCATATTAAAAACTTACAAAACCTATGATATAATATTAATAAAATTCTTAATATAATCAATAGATTTTATAATAAACTAAAAAAAATCAACACAGCCTCAACCTATGATGACTAAAATATGGATAAGCCTTCCATACATCCTAAAAGTCTCTCAGAAATTAAAAAGAATATGCTCTGAAAAATATGTTTTAGTACTTCTTCTTTGCTAATAAACTGCTTAACAATTCAAAAAATAAACTCCTCACAGAATCAGCTCATCAAATCATCTACAAAATTAAATGCAATTAAGCTATATGTAATTTGGTATACTATGAAGAATAGACAGCTAATTTCTCAATGAGACTAGCCCAATGTAAATACCTATACAATAAAGCATATAACAGTAGTGAATATTCCTCAATATTTATAGACTATGAACTAAATTTTGACCATAAATTTATCTAGAGCTGGAATTGTATGCACTGAGAGGGAACACAGAAAATAAAAAATTAAAGAGGTTTGGACAATAGCAAAAGACGGATACTCTTTAAACAAAAATGGCACAAACATCTCCTTTCAAAGAAATGGGCTCTTTGAAAGGATTTAAATATTTTTAAATATTAAATAAATATATTTAAATCTATTAAAACATTTATCAAGTGTATTTAAAAGCTCAGAACACTAAAGAAGTAATAATGGTATTATTGTGATATTTTACATATCAAAAGCATGCAAGCGTTGGTGGCCAGGAGGTCAACACTGCTGCCTTATGTGCAGTTGTCCTGGGTTTGTGGGTTCACTTCCTGGCTGATGCTTTGACACATAAAAAAAGCATGCTAAGCATTAATAAAGGTTAAAATTAAATTATGTAGACTAAATTTTTTGAATATGTAAATATTTTAAATATATTGTATATTCTTTAATGACTTGTTAATTACAAAAAAATATTTATTTCAATCTTGAAATATTAGGAATTGATAATTTATTTGAATTCTTCTACAACTTTTAGATTTAATTAAATTAATTTCATGAAGTTCTTTTTTATAATTATTTATGGTATATTATAATTATTTACAGAGTGCTTACTCATCTAAATAAGTACTTGTTGTTAAATTTTTATATTGATCCATACAATATTATTCTTTTTCAATGATGACTTTCTCTAATAGACTGGATAAGTTTCTTTAAGCTTTAATGATGGTCAGTAATTTGAAGGAGCATTGGATTAATGGATAATCCATAAAGTAATATTTTGGCCTCACATAATAATTGAAATGCAGACAAAAGTGTTACATTCCATATTGTTAAGTTCAAATACAACAGTACTGTATGAAAACTAAATGCAGAAATCTCAAACATAAACTTCAACTAAAACTAAAAAGCAATTGATTAAAATTGGTGAAATTTATCTTTTATAATTATCTTTTTCTTATGATCTTTCTTTTTATGTTATTTGATAAACAACTTAATTGCTTTGGTATTTATTATCAATGTCTTGGCTTTTGAAATAGTTGTTGATTTAACAAGATATTACTTGTTTACTTAAATATTTCGCACTTGACAGACATTTTGAAAATAAAATGCTTGCTTTTTCTTATTCCAGATTTAATTGTTTATTATAAAATATGTAAGTATTTAAAATGTATTTAAAAAAAAAAAAAGAAATACACTACCCTTTATATAAGTAATTTTAATAAGGATTTTCCATAATAAATATAATCAGGTTAGATTCAGTGATTAACAATCAATTATTATTCACTATAATAATTTTCAATAAAATTAATATATATATATTTTAAATATGTTCAGTATTTTTTTTAAATAATGACAATTTGGTAAAACTAGTGGTATTACAAAATAGTGATTTTATGAAATCAACATTATCTGTATAAACTAAATGACAACATTCATGCCAAGAACAAGAAATATAGTGTAGGTTTGTTCATTACGTATATAGTAACTTAAAATAAATATTGATTATGAAATTATACTTTGATTTTAAAATGCATTATAAAATAATTAGAAATATTATTACTGTAACTGTATTTTTATATTGGACTATTTTCATCATCTAATATGTGTGTTGAATGTCTTTAGAACAGTTTAATTTTATTTAAATATTCCAAATACACTTGAGAAGCAACAAAAATTGAAATCAAACATATCCTATGGGGAGAGGAAAGCAATTAAATCTCTCAACGCAGATAAATCCATAATTATTCTTCCTGCTAACAAGGGCAATGAAAAAGTTGTAATGGATACAACTGATTATGACTACAAAATACAAGAACTCCTCACAGCAGGCTAATATAGAAAAGTGGCAAAAGATCCAATACCGAGTATGAAAACAAAATTAAAAGCATTACTTAGAAAGCATCGCAAGTACTTCACTGATTCAGAAAAGAGTAAAATAACATCATATTTCAGCAAAATTTCTCATCTTTATGTTCTACCTAAAATCCATAAGGATCATATTCCATTAAGACCTATTGTTAGTTCTAGAGATTCACCTTTCCAGAATTTGGCAAGATTTCTTCTCAAAGTTCTAAGTCCTTTGGCATACAAGACCCAGTATTTTGTCAGTGATTCTAGATACTTTTGTAGAATTAATCAAGAACATGAAAATTGAAGGAACTGATTTACTGTTAAGCTTTGATATGGAAAGTTTATTCATGAATGTACCATGTGAAGAAGCATTGTCTATTGTAAGTTAAAAATTAAATGATGATAATAGTTTACAAACCAGAACAGCTCTTCCTATTGATAGTATAATGGAACTATGAACATTCTGTATAAAAACAACCTACTTTCAATATAACACAGAATTCTTCCATTAAAATCAAGAAATGTCTATGGGCTCACCATTATCTCCCCTGATTAGCAATATTTACATAGAACAACTTGAAAACACAGCCATAAAAACTACTCCATATTCCCCTAAACTTTGGCTTCACTGTGTGGATGATACATTTGTTGTATGGCCACATGCTGAAGCATTGCTACAAAATTTTTGGACACACATTAACAACATATTCTCTTCAATTAAATTCACAATAGAATCAGAATAAAAACAAAAATTGGCATTCTTAGATGTTCTTGTGACAAGATTCCCTCATGGCAAAATCAAAACTACAGTTTACCAAAAACCTACACATATAGGAAAATACCTAGCCTATACATCTAATCACACCATAAACACAAAACATGGAGTTATATTATCACTGTGGAACAGAGCAAAAGAGAAGTTTGTTCAGAAACTGGCAATTTGAAAAAAGAAAAGATCTATATAGAACAAACTCTTATGAAAAATGTTTATCGATCAGCTGTTATTAAGAAACCATTAAATAGATAACAAAATGAGCCATCAAGAGAAAAGACAATTATTGGTACTGTAGTGTACCCATACATTCCCAAAATAGACAAATTTAAAAAAATCTGCAATCAGTATAACATCAGAACAGCTTTCCAGAGCCATACCACACTACAAGGAATTCTAGCATCTACAAAACATAAACATAAAATGCTGAAAAGAAAAAACTGCATCTATGGAATACCATGTGAATGTGGAAGAACTAGTATTCAGGATAATGTGAGTTTATAACATTGAAGTTCTTCGATGATATGCCAAGCCCAAGAAAAAATCTTTATCACCATTCAGGTATGTGAGTTATATATATCGAGACCTATGTTATGGCACCAAGCCTGGGAAAAAAACCCAGTCCTGGTCAGACTTGTATGTACATTTAACAATAATTAGAAGCTAAGCAAAAGTACCCTGAAACCAATCATGCCTGAGATACACAGGTCAGGAACAATCATGACTTCTGCCCAATTTGCTTATTCTCTAAATCTCTAACATTATGAATAACACCTCTGATGATAACAAAAAGAATTTAATTCATTCCAGTGCTGGAGACCCAGCAAAAAGACAATAGATCTTCAGGGCAAATGCACCATTAAGATAATATTAGTGAAATGTAACTGACTAGCATGAGATAAAGAGGAGCAATAATTATATATAATGCAACCTAAAACAATGTGTATCCATACAACAACATTATGACAAAGAATTATTGGCATAAGTGATTATGAACTGTTAATAATTTATTAATAAATTAATGAGAGATCGAATACATAAGTAATGATTGATATAAATGTAATAAATACAAATGATAAATTGATTTACATTTGATATATAAGTTAATAAAATCTGGGCTTCACATAATTACTGGTGATGATTTTTGTACTCTAAGTTTTATATTGTTACTAGACATTGGATATGTATTACAATGATGGAAGAATATGCAAATAGAATTTGAATATATAATAGTATACTATATGATGTTCACTCAGAACAATGATGCTTAATAGGCTAATGAAGAGAGATATTAACTTTAAAACAGATTTATAATCTTAATGCTATGATATATAAATGAGAATTACTGACCTTAAGAAATAGAACCCTATTTATATAAACAATATTTGAATTATGGTTTACCATGGCCATACATTGAAAATGCATTTGATAGATATTACAAACTTTATTCAGTCAATAATTATATGTTATATCAATCATTTGGAATGAATAAACATTTGTTTGCATAATTAACTATATAATTACCATTAAAAATTGTTTACTAGTATATTTAAAGATTGTTTAAATGAGAGGGTAGCTAGCTTAAATAGGTTTTAAGGTGACATTTCTAATATATTATTATTATTATTATTATTATTATTATTATTATTATTATTATTATTATTATTATTATAATAATAATAATAATAATAATAATAATAATAGATAAGAAGAAGAAGAAGAAGAAGAAGAAGAAGAAGAAGAAGAAGAAGAAGAAGAAGAAGAAGAAGAAGAAGAAGAAGAAGAAGAAGAAGAAGAAGAAGAAGAAGAAGAAGAAGAAGAAGAAGAAGAAGAAGAAGAAGAAGAAGAAGAAGAAGAAGAAGAAGAAGAAGAAGAAGAAGAAGAAGAAGAAGAAGAAGAAGAAGAAGAAGAAGAAGAAGAAGAAGAAGAAGAAGAAGAAGAAGAAGAAGAAGAAGAAGAAGAAGAAGAAGAAGAAGAAGAAGAAGAAGAAGAAGAAGAAGAAGAAGAAGAAGAAGAAGAAGAAGAAGAAGAAGAAGGAAAGAAGAAGAAGAGGAGGAGGAGGAAAATGATTTACAGAGATCACAGCATTATGACTTATGGATATAATAGGGCAATATAAAATATTAATCATAAGTTTGCTGTGCTGACTAAAGTGATAGCACTAGAAATATTAAATCTACTTTGGGTGAGAGGCTTCATCAATTATTAACAGAAATGTGAATCTGCCTGCACTTGTGACAGGACAATATTTGAAGAGTTGTTTTGTAGGGGGTGCCATGGTCCAGGTTTTCCAATGTTATCCCATGCAGAGCCTTTGACATTGTTCTGGAGTTGGTGCATCCAAATCCCACTTTGGAACAAGCCATCAAAAGAAGTGATCTGGAACCTCCAGATATTAATTTTGACAAAGCAAAAATATGAAGTTGATAATGCTATCACTAGTAAGTAATGGTAAATAATATTCAGGTTCTTAATTACACTGACATGTTAATTAAAGCCACATAAATTAATAATATCCAGCATAATGACATGACAAACTTTAACGCATCCTAAAAGATATGCATATGACCATGAATACTAATTAGAATATCAAAATATAAAAGGAGAAAAAATGTTCCCTTCATTAAACAAACATAACTATGCTTAATATAAATAATTATATAGCCCAATATGATGCTTGATGATGTGACAAGCAAATGATTGATTATTAAGCATAAAGGTAAGGCCATGTGCTAAGCAAAGTAAGAAATTGATATCAAAAAATGACAGCCTATAGTCTGCCATTCAGTAAATATCACATTTAAACAATAATATTCAATCAAGTGAACCCTAATTGTGTAAGAAGACTTAAATTTACATACTTAAGTATCCCATAATATTGGAACAGACAATCAGAATAATACAGATTCACTAGATTGAATCATTAGCATATCCAAATCAAATTAACCACAATACGTAATTATAATAAAATACAATTTAAGTTTGCCACATTAAAATAATAGAGATATATACAGCATAAAACCCAGTAAATACAATTATAGATCACAATTCATAGATTTGTGTATTATATTTTACAGAGAGAGAGTCATTATAATTGGTGCTACTTTGCCAATTATTGATAAAGAGTTATATTGTAATTAAAATAAATTATAGTTAAATAAATGAAAGTTGTGAGTTCATGTTAGTGGCATGGGTGGAGTTCGCTTCTGATGACTTGACAACTTGATGGCTACATGGGTTGATATGTATGAAAAATAAATATGGAAAACATGATCAATAATACAGAGTTCAGATAAAATAATATTTAGCATCTTTTGAGAGTTAATTTAGGATTTGATTAAAGCAGTTATTTAGTGGAGATGGCATGGTAGAATAGTAGTATGGAGATGATCTTGGAGAGATCGGGAAAGTGAATTTCCTCCTTCTACTCAGAAGTCATTTATCAAAATTTTGAGTGACGTGGATTTGTTTAGCAACACTTCTCTGAAAAGTAAAAGCACAGTGGCCTGTATTGAATTCAGCTGTATTTATATGCCAACAAACTTTCTAGAAACTTCTCTTACTTCACCACTTGATGCAGTCAGATATGCACTACCTGATGTGTTTTCATTCATTCTTTGTTTAAAATTACATTTGAAAGATGAAAATGAGATAAGTTCTAGAGAGTATTGTTCTACTCTATTTCTAAACTGGAAATAGATTCATAAGATATATTTTCCATTTAAATTTAGATTGTTAAAATTCATTTAATTAACAATGACATTTTAAATTGAAACAAGGAAAATTCTTTTCTTTCTTAAATTTAAGTTATGTTAATTACTTTCCAGAACCTTGTCTGGTATTACTTCAGCTTTCTAATAATACACAAATTATAAATTAAATAATATACAAAATATATTTAAATAAATGAATAAATACTATATTTTTCTGTACCTGTAATATATACAAGACTATTGACGGAGATGGAAATTTTCAATATTTCTGGTATATATGTACTTTCACTCCCTGGTGGTTAAATGAGACTTTGAATCTCTGGTTTAAGGTTACTAATATCAACAGACAGTGAAGCAAAATATATATGACAGATTTTACTGCTCCAATATATTACTATTTCAAAACTAAATAATTAACCAAAATGAAAAAAAAATGTCACTATCAGTGTTTTTTTCTTCCAAGGCAGAATTCCCATGTGCAATGAAGTAACACAACATAAAACAAATATAGATAGATAGATAGATAGATAGATAGATAGATAGATAGATAGATAGATAGATAGATAGATAGATAGATAGATAGATAGATAGATAGATAGATAGATAGATAGATAGATAGATAGATAGATAGATAGATAGATAGATAGATAGATAGATAGATAGATAGATAGATAGATAGATAGATAGATAGATAGATAGATAGATAGATAGATAGATAGATAGATAGATAGATAGATAGATAGATAGATAGATAGATAGATAGATAGATAGATAGATAGATAGATAGATAGATAGATAGATAGATAGATAGATAGATAGATAGATAGATAGATAGATAGATAGATAGATAGATAGATAGATAGATAGATAGATAGATAGATAGATAGATAGATAGATAGATAGATAGATAGATAGATAGATAGATAGATAGATAGATAGATAGATAGATAGATAGATAGATAGATAGATAGATAGATAGATAGATAGATAGATAGATAGATAGATAGATAGATAGATAGATAGATAGATAGATAGATAGATAGATAGATAGATAGATAGATAGATAGATAGATAGATAGATAGATAGATAGATAGATAGATAGATAGATAGATAGATAGATAGATAGATAGATAGATAGATAGATAGATAGATAGATAGATAGATAGATAGATAGATAGATAGATAGATAGATAGATAGATAGATAGATAGATAGATAGATAGATAGATAGATAGATAGATAGATAGATAGATAGATAGATAGATAGATAGATAGATAGATAGATAGATAGATAGATAGATAGATAGATAGATAGATAGATAGATAGATAGATAGATAGATAGATAGATAGATAGATAGATAGATAGATAGATAGATAGATAGATAGATAGATAGATAGATAGATAGATAGATAGATAGATAGATAGATAGATAGATAGATAGATAGATAGATAGATAGATAGATAGATAGATAGATAGATAGATAGATAGATAGATAGATAGATAGATAGATAGATAGATAGATAGATAGATAGATAGATAGATAGATAGATAGATAGATAGATAGATAGATAGATAGATAGATAGATAGATAGATAGATAGATAGATAGATAGATAGATAGATAGATAGATAGATAGATAGATAGATAGATAGACAGACAGACAGACAGACAGACAGACAGACAGACAGACAGACAGACAGACAGACAGACAGACAGACAGACAGACAGACAGACAGACAGACAGACAGACAGACAGACAGACAGACAGACAGACAGACAGACAGACAGACAGACAGACAGACAGACAGACAGACAGACAGACAGACAGACAGACAGACAGACAGACAGACAGACAGACAGACAGACAGACAGACAGACAGACAGACAGACAGACAGACAGACAGACAGACAGACAGACAGACAGATAGATAGATAGATAGATAGATTAACTAAAAGGAGACCCTTTGATTACTCTCAGAGACCTTAAAGGAACCAAGCAGGGCAAATTCCTAATGTCCATACATTGTTGTCACTGCAGCTGTTATTACTATGTGATTATTCATATAGTATATGAACATGGATGGACTGCTCACCAACACGCATTACCCAGCATGGTGAGTTTATTGGCTTTTTACCTCCGAGTTTAAGAATATTTTTTCAATATATACAATCATGACAGACAAAAATAAATCATGGCCCTTATTCCCAGGAGGCTGTTAAGTCGCAAACCAAGGCAGCAGTTGGTGGCCGAAGATGGAGGGTGCTAAGAATCCCCTGATTGTGGACTCAGGCTGTCATTTGATGATGACTTTTTATTTAGGTACTTACAACTGCAGATCACTTTCAAGTAAAGGAAGATTGCAAGAGTTAGAAGAAGAACTGTCATATATTAAATGGGACATTATTGGACTTTGTGAAGTTAGAAGAAAAGATGAAGAAACAATTGATTTAAAAAGTGGACATATACTCTACTATAAAGTGTACCAGTTGAAAGAGCCACCACCACCTAAACTGCAAGTTGGATCCAAACTCAGCTGAACCAAGACTGAATTCAAACCCAACTCAACAGCTCAGATTAGTAGAAATCTAAATTGATGGCACAGTGCTATGTGCCAAGAAACTAGCTCAATGGTTGGTGAGGATCAGAGACCCCTGAATTGACATTAATATCTGATTATAAACTGACTAAAAATTATTTTAAATCGAATCATATGTATATGTCCGGGTTGCCAACACAGACAGTGATTATTAACATTAAAATAATTATAAAAGAATTATGAACTAAGAAACCAAGTGTGTTTAGAAAATATTTAATAATAATATTTGTTTGGTTGAATAAGATAATGATTATATTAATCATCTCTAGCCTTTAATATAGTTTAGAATTATAATAAGAGTAGCGGTCCTTATTATAAGCCAATGGATATTACACAATATTGGAATTCTATGCCTATGCCCCCAACAAGAAAATAAAAGGCAGATAAAGGTATTCATTAGTAAAGGAATTTTTTACTCTAATTTTATACAAAAGAATGTGATATTTATTTTCACATTCACAAATCCATTCATGAAGAGCAAGATACGTATTTTAGGGCATAACTTTAATTTTTATTAGAAAACTTATTTTGAGATAAAATGGAGAATTTGTTGGACTTTAATTTAAATCACTTCATCATGAATTACGAGCATCAGAGGAGGCTTTACCGGAACAGAGAGGCAACGGTGCTGACGAATTTTGAGCTATAAATCGATAATTGAAGTCCTATGGCAGCTTGCATCTGACAAGTCTTATGCCCTTTGACTAATATGAACAGGAGAGGAAGAGCTTTCTTCCTCGATAATTTAAATAACAGAAATATGATGACCGACCAGCCTAATGGAGCAGAAGATTGCCCTACATCAGCAACATTCGAAGATGATGACTTGATAGTCATTGTTTGAATACTAAAACCCCTATAGAATGCTCTATGTGATGACTTGATCAAATTAATTAAAGTCAAATGAGCTTTTAAAGAAAACTATTTTAAAGTATTTGTAAAATCATATTAATTATTCCCCAACCATCGTGCCCTTCCTGAATCTTAATAGAAAATAACAAAGTTGAATTAAAATATATTTAATCCTTTAGCGGCCCTTTTTGCAATAAAAACATTTTAAGATTATATATGAATAAATACATATTGGTGAATACAAAAAATAGCTGGGGCATAGATTAAAAGTGGAGCTAATAATTTATTATTAGCCAATTATAAAAATAACACACATTTAATAATTTCTTTCAACTCGACGGTTGATAGAACTGTATAAATCTAGTTCTAATCAGTGAGAATTATTATCAGATTTAATATTATATTATTTGTGTGAGGCAAATGGAACAAAGGGGTTCATCAAGTTGAAGGATTATTGGCATATAATTTAAAATAAACAACATTAATAAATCACACGATAAATATATATTGTAACAATCGCTGCCTCTCTCTATACCGCATTGAGCATGACATGCATTTTCTGAGATCGAGGAGCAATTAAGAAATATTCAAAGGCATTCAAAATATACATTATTATAATCATACCTTTGAAAGGTTCGTTTACTGCAACCTTTACGCGCCACCTTAAGAAAGAGATTGCTCCCCTGCCTAAGGGATATGATCATGTAACAAATAAAGAGCTATAATCTCTGATAAAAAATCAATAGAAAGTGAATGCCTAACGAATGATTCCCGATCCCGGTAAGTTTAATCCCTGACTAGCTCAATCAACTCATGATCTTGGGATGGTGGTTTGTTGCTTCATTAACAGAAAAGGTCAAACACTAATATCATTATCAAATACACAGCACAACTCCATACTTTAAAATTGGATATTAAATTTATTAAGCCCTCTATGATTATATAAATATTTACAAAATAATAAGCGCACACATAAACGATAGTAATTAAAATTCAAGTGTATAATAAATTTTAAAGTTTCATGAATGGGAAAGGAATGGTCTGAAATTCTCTCCTGCTTACACTTTAAACTCAAAACAAAATTTCTTATAAAACAATGTGTATTGGCCATGGTATGTACATGTTTCATAATAATAAAAAAAATGAGTTAGCCACGAGTTAATGATAGTAGAATCTTAAGTGTTCCAAAATCTGAGTCCTGCACGTGGCGGACAATAATAATTATTTGGAACACTTTCATACATACTTTATTCCTTATGAAAACAATCCTGCAATTAGCAGATGGAATAAATTTACTCGGGGAACAAACTCATGCTAAACTACAATTTTAATCTTAAAAGTTCCATAATATGAGTCCTGCCCATAGTGGACAATAATAATTATTTGGAACACTGTCTTACATACTTTTATTCCTTATAAAAACAATGCTGCACTTAGCGGATGGAATAAATTTTCTATTCTTTCAATGCAAAACACATACATCCAATGACCAAACCACCCAATTATTTCTATTTAACTATTTTGAAATATTTCATATTTACTTTATCGATTCTTTTATAATTTATTTAGATACTCCAATGAATTACATGTAGCTTTACGTTAAAATTACAAACAAAATATTTATGACTGAATTACGCAATTCATTGGTTCATTTAGTAATAGCAATATTAGTCAATGGATGAATTACTCATAATAAGACATAATAAAAAAATATATAAAAACATAAATAATACTTCCCGAAGTCTTCGTTCTTCTCCGGCCTATGATTTTGAGGGCGATATATATCTGCTGTGCAAGGGATTACTTCACAGGGCCTATATGGAGGTTGGCAAATTGTCCATAGCAGCTACACTTTCAGAAATAGAAAGTCACATCACTGGATGGCTATGTAAGACTTCGAGCTGTGCGAATGTACCGAAGTTGGTCCTCTACTCCATGTCCATTGCGGTATCATGAATAAATCTTGACTCCATTTTCTTCACGGTATAAAACATTAGTTTAAATTTCAATTGTATTTTTCCTTTTCAGTCAATGAATATCATATTTCTTGGTCTGCAACTTTTAAAATACGTTCAGCATTCTGAATAAATAGTTTTTACGCTCATAATTTTTTTTTTCCTTCTCTTTTGTCAGTACACTCCGGAAACTATACTGCTAACAGGTAAGAGTGCCCGTGTGAGTATCAACGAATATAATCCAGCGAACTCAAAGCGATAGGGTAAGAGTGCCAATGCGAGTATCAACCAATGTAACCCAGCTAACTAATTAAATTTCACCTGACCAGCCTTTATATATCCCCCCCATTACAGGGTGTATTCTCTCATCCCCTCCACAAGTTATTGCTTTTACATTTCTGTTTTTAATTAAACAAGTCCAAACAATGGATTTAATTTTAGCTATCTTTTAATTAATTTCAGAATTTCACAGACCATGTTAATTCCAATCCCTTGATTTCTTTAAACAATAAAGTAAAATTACATTTATCTAATTATATAATTTTGAAGAGGTGTCAAGCCGAATAACCACTGATACAATTTCTACACTTGTTTTCCAAAAACATTATACGATAAAAGAAAGAGGTCATTGGCTTGCCTGCGGTCATGAACATTAAGTTGTAAAAAAAAATTATAAACCTGTACACTTGTTGTTACATAAAAATTGTTTTTGAGTTTTCCAAAAAGAATATTCAACAAGCAACAGAAAAAAAAATACAACATTTGAGAATCTAAAATAAAATAAAATCAAAATAAAATATGTTTACTGTTGGGTTATTTGCAAATACATTTCAGTTTCCTTTAAGAATTTCTTTAACCCTCTGCCATATTTATTCATATCATAAATAAAAAACATATAGCATTTATTAACAGCAGAATACATATTTATATGTACTGTCTGCATTTGTTTATTTATAGGTGTATGATCACCATCCATCCTATTTATTTTAAATATAGTGTGTGTGTAAGCAACAGAGAAATATACCTGCACAGACCACTCCTTTTATTATAATATGTACATTCGTTTGGACTGCAACTAATGCTTGCAGTCAACTTTGTGGCAGTCATTTAAAACTGACTGTCACAATACCGCCCTCCCTTAATGAGACTTCTAAATGGGTTAACCATTTAAAGTCTATATTAAATTACTTTCACTTATATTTAATATTATTGATGAATATATTGGTTCATTACAATTTAAAAAGAAATATTAGTTTATATTTGACTATATACAAGTGTTATTAATAATGAAAATAAAAATCTTAAGGGACATACTAATTTATATCTAATACTAATGAATATATTAGTTTATTATATATGTAACAAAAAAACTATTAGTCTATACTTATATATATATATATATATATATATATATATATATATGTATATATATATATATATATATATATATATATATACAGTTGTGTCATTAATACTGAAAATAAAAATCTTAAGGAATATACTAATTTATATTTAACTATAAACAATAATACTAAAAAAAAAAAATCTATTGAATGTAATGGTTAACAGTCACCTGTGCTAATCAAGAAAAAAAAACCCTGTATCTCAGTCCAACAAAGAGAAGCCCTATTTCAACCCCCCCCCCTCTGAGTTCCAATTCAAACATGAGCAGAACACCATTTGTTTGCCCAACAGTAGCTAACCCACAAACACACAGTATATATGCCCAAAAAATAATAATAATACTGTTATTTATCTATGTTCGCTATATGTGTCCCCGCTCATATCTTTTAACGAGACTTACAGGCATTTACATATAAGCCAACACAACTTGTTCACGGAAAATTTCAGTAAGTGTGACCTTGCTATTTTTTCATACTTAGACTTATTAGGACATTATTCACACTGAATTGAATGTCCCAGAGTTCATTGTTCCTCTGCTATGCTTTAAATTAGTCTGGGTGTTTCGGTGTGTAATTTTAGTGGAATTAAATGGTACATTTTAGTACATATAAAGTAAGTACTGTCCACAAACTTTCAATCCTTTTCCGTACATTCACAACCCTAAGAGAAGACTAAACACAGAACTTCCAAAGTTAACTAACTAAAATGACATCAATCATACCCATGACCATAACCGCCACCTCAATATCTTAAGATTTGCTTGATCCTGATTTAGGTGTTGAAGGTCTGAATCCCTTCCCATGTCCGTATTTATGTCCATTATCATCATTGTTACTTTTGGTATACTTCCCATATGTTTCAGGACTTTGAATTCTATGCCTTGCCTTCCTACGCCAATGCGTTTGTCTTTGACCGCTACCATTCCAGTTTATGGAGTTTAAACTGACGTTTTCTAGAGTCATCCGCTAATTTATTGTGTTGACTCATATTGGCTGCGTTTAGTATCTCTGCTACTTGTTTTATCAAATTTATTTTAAAGTACTTTTCTAACCTGGTACTATATTCTACTGGAGCCTCACCTGTATGCCCTTTAAACATTCGTATCTTTGGATATTGGTTTATATTTGGTAAATATGTATAAGTCCTATCCCTCTCTACTGAATTTCCTACTAGTATATCTGCATTATTTTTTTCTATTTTATTTCTACCTTGCTGCTGACTATTTTCACCCTCTCTTACTTTCTGTTCGTTTTCCCTCACTACTATCTTCAAATTATCATTTCCTCCTTTACTATCTATATCACCTTCTGTCGCATGTGTAACAGTCAAGTTTGTACATTCGCGTAACAGAATTCAGAATCCAAGCAAAAGAAACTGAAGCTGACCAGACTAGGACTGTGACATCCCGAGTCCGACCACACTTCAACTCGTAAGCCAGGATTCCAAGACTCAAGACCCTACGAATGACCACCTTGAAATTACACGTAGTATACCTCTTTCCACACGGCCGACATAGGTCATGGAGAAGCAATGAGACTCTGATAATTAAAAGAGAGGTTCTTAATTGACTAAGATAAATCACTAATCTAATTTAACTTAATGCATAGTTTTCACATATATAGGCTATAAATAGTAATTAGAATTGGATTGAATTAGATCAATAGCGAAACAGAGAACGAAATACATTAAATTAATTATATATTTATTTACAATTGGCATAGCTATATATCACTTATTTACAACAGCATTCAGCGTAGAATGTACACAAACATTTGGTAATTACGAGAACACATTCTCTTTTTATATACAATTCAAAATAGCTTTATATAAATACTTTCATTTAATTTTCATAAATGGGTTTAACATGTGCCCATCTTATGAGTTGCTTTTCAATTAATACATAATCAATCACTACGTTATGCCTATAAATCTCGATAAGCCAAATCCTATTACATCGGTGGCTGTTAAATAAATAATTATATCGAACTTTGATCATGAATTTCTTTACTAAAATATACAATATAATTTAATAACGAGCGCATAAACAGCTCAAGTAATGATCAATCGAACATGGCTTTCGAGAGAAAATTTCAGAATGCTGAAAGCGTTATGTTAAGGTGGGAGAGTTGGCTGAAATAAGATTTTACCAATGCACTATGGCACAGGTAAACAATAATATGAAAAGTCGCTCTGCGGATGGATGAAATAACTTCAGGGTTCTTGCGACAAATGCCGGTACCCTGTAACCGATCGCAATGCTGCGTGAAAAGGAACATCATGTTCAGGAATGGCGGGGGACTTACGTGCTAACCTGGCCTTGGCTCAGGCTTCGCTGCTGCTCTACCCTATAAAAGAAGATGTGCTGGCAATGCCATGGCTCCATCTTAAGATACGTATATTACGTATAGATGCAAAACGAGAATATTTTTATAAAATAATATCACATCCGCCAAGCAAAGAATAGTATATTTCATACTATGAAATACGAGTTAATAGCATATTAGCTCTATCAAATTGGGACCAACTCTTGTGTAGCCTGGTAATAAACATCTATGCTACAAAGGGGGATATTACTACATCTGTACTTTGACATGCTCGATCTATTCAGTTACTCATAGATAATAAATATTTAAGGAGGGAAAGTATATTTCTATGGACTTAAGAATTTAAATGTCAAATATACTTATAAATACGATCAACGGTAAATTTAATTCTAAATAAAACTATAAGGTTAAGTTTTTAACTGGTTGATCAAAAGAGCCACATTTCGCATATTAAATCATTTAAATAATAAAAAAAATAGGATTTCAAAACAGCGTAGAAAGTTGACGCTACAAACAAATTATATGATTTTCAAATAATATCTTCTTAAAATATACATGAAGTTAAGTGCTCACTGTTTCAAAATATTGGCATATGAAATATAATAAGCATTTAAAATAAAATAAGCAAAGAAATATAGACACAACCGCAGTGATATATCTTTAAATTAGACGCTTATAATGTACTTTAAATGAAAGGAAAATATAAATAAGTCAGATTATTTAAACTTTAACACATTAAATTTTGATAGCAAGTGACATATTTAAAATATTAAATGGATTTTAAGTTTTGATTACATTTTAGCTTTATCATTATTTTAAAAAGAAAGTTAGCTAACTTATATAGATATATTTACATAAAGAATTACACAGAATTACACAGAGCTCTGCGGTTTGAAAAATAAAACGGTACCGGTATGATTTATCTGCAAGTTCTTGGCTGTTGATTTGGTTTAGTTTGACTGGGCGGCATCATATTTCCCATTATGTTAGGCTTGTCTCTTCTATCGGCATGATGGTGGTTTAGGCATTTCGACGAGAGAAACCCCGTTCTCCCGCGGAGTAACAGCAACAAGATGCCCGCTTTTAGCCGGACATGTTAAACGTTAACAGTTGTGAAGACTGGATGCAATTCTCACTAACAATATGGCTCTCTTTCTCTAACAATATGGCTCTCTTCTTGCTAAAAATACAGAGTATTTATATCTTTTCCTTATCGGAATCTCTCGCCTTAAGACTCACTAAACTCAGGAATTTAATTAAATAACTTTCAATTTATAATCCAGATCTTAGATAATTTATGTTAGAAACATTCCATAAGCTATTATTATAATTAAGATTTTTCATTGCAAACAATTGTCCAATTTAGATTTTAAAATGACTTAAATCTTATCTAAAGAGATTTTAATTAATAAATTTTGAACTAGTTTTACTTTTTACGAATTCCAGGTGTGGTCGTTAATGACACTTGTTTACAATCAAAAATCTTTTTAATTACTTGACCAGCCGTTAATCTTACATATAATAGAAACTCTTTCTATTTAAAAACAACCTTTTAATATTTTTTTAAAACGAAAACATTTTTAACATATTTATTAAAAATTATTTACAAACATATTTTGATATAGCTTTTAAATATATTTTCGAGAAACTTTTACCTGAAATATATTTAAAACAAGAAATCTTTTAACAATTTTTAAAGAAACATTTAATAGTATTTTTAGATGACAGCTTTTACATATTTTAAATCATGTCTTTCTTCTATATAGCACAGATTATATATCCCCATACGAAATTACAATATTAAACAACAAAATTAATAATTTACTCTTAACTTAAATAATATAATAAACATTTTTAGAAATATTAAATAACTTTAGGGTGCGCTATAATTTTACTAATTTTATTTAATTATAGCGTTGGTTCGCACGTAAATATATAATACTGTTTATCCAGACAAGAACGAATTTTATATTTATTAACATTTAAATAGGTTCGAACTTAGCACAGATGAGAGTGTCATTAGGTTTGATGGTGAAACGATAGGGGCTTGGAAAGTTATCGTTTCATATCCGAATACTTGGGACAAAAAAAATAACAAAAAAAAAAGGAATTTACTTACAGTTGGCTATTAAATAATTTGATAAGCTTTTTTTTTTTTTACTAGTAATATTAAATCAATTAAGCTACCACATAGAGATGAAAACATATAAACCCAATTGCCCGCTACATTCTATACCGAGGAACTTCATACATATTAGACAATCAATTATTACAAAAAAAAAAATATGACTAAATTAAAAGTTTAAAAGCAAACCACACAAAATAGAATATTGTCAAATATTTACATTAAACAAACTTTTATATCCTACTGGATATACGTTAATTAATATACAATGGGATGTTAATTTATATATATATATATATATATATATATATAGTAAGGATAATTTATAAACTATATAATGATAAGGAAGGGTAGATCATAACAAATATATACATATTTTTATCTAAATAGGATCTGGTGGTACATTAAGTAACTCATCTTTATCTGACTTAAAACATCACCCGAATATAATGTCATCCTCTTCATATGATGTCCATTCATATCCCTCATACTCATCTTCCCATCTCAGAGTCGGTTGTGCTGGTTGCATTTCTAAACCCTGTACAAACTTGCTTACACTATATAGAACTTCCTTATCTGATCTATTTAGGTCTACTCCTTCATAGCTAGAGAAATACTTTGGGTGCTTTCCAGATCTGTTATTCTAGAATAGTAGGGTTTGAACCCATTCTTTCTCTCTCCCTCTGTTCTTCCCCTGGTGAACCTCTGTGGCTGTCTCCTGCCTTCTCTCTGTCCATCCCAGCCTTGCTTTCTTCCGACTTGTGTATGGATTCTTTCTTTTCCTTTTTTTCTTGCCCTTTATGGTACTCTTCGATTCGTACTTCCCATACAGTCCACCTATTCCCCAGAGCTCTCTACCCAACTCTGTTCTGTCCTGCTGGGGCTCCCGCTTTCTATCTTCTACTACCGCCTCAATATCCACACATTTGGATTCTTTATTCTCAATCTCTAGTATATTCTCCAGCGTGTCCTTGCTATTCCACGTTTCCAATTCGTTCCTCTTCAAAAGGAAATGGCAACTTTCATCATCCCCTTCATTAATCTCTGGCTTGCTCATTTTGTCCAGCTCAGTTTTCCTCAACTCTTCCTTTTCCACTGGTTTTAACTCTTTTTTTACTAATACTATTATATCAATTTTAATATTTTCTTCTTCTAGCATTGTGCTATCAGACTTTACTTCTTCTCCCTGATCTGACACTAACTCTTCTATCTCATCCTCTACAGTATTCTGCATTTCCTTGTCATTTTCATCCTGTGCTTTTTCTATCTTCTCTGCGAGTTTTACTGGAATCTCTTCACTTTTTAGCTGGCATCCCTGCAGGATTTTACACAGTTTTTCTTCTAAGTCTTTTTTAATTTGTGCTGTTCCTTCCTCACATCGCCTGCCCAAAGCTTCAAAACATTGTTCCATTTTTAGATTATTTTTATAATCTCTCTCTTCTGCATCCTGTCTAATTTGCTTTAATAGTGACTCCATGATTGAGTTCATATTCCAGCATTCTTTCTTAATTTCTTCTATCGGTCTTAATATAATACCCCTACACATTCCTTCTTTTCCTGTTTTCCCTTCTTCCCCTTCGCTCACTACTTCCCTTTCTTCTTCCATACTACTATCCATTTTACTATACTAATAAAAAATTTTTTTCTCTTTTTAATGGCTCAATTTGTTTTTGCTAAAGTTTCTTGGTTTTTGTTTGCTTTACTAACTCGGCTAATTGCTGTACTCCACAAAGAAAATGATGTGTCTCCTACTCATCTCAACACCTATGCCTAACTCTATTAATACACCTAACTTCTCACTATACATTTGCTTGATGCCCACCCAACATTTAACTAACAGTGAAATAAATTTAACATATATAACAACAAAAATTATAAAATGCAACTCACCCTTGGCCTCTTGCAGCTGTTTTTCTTTTTTAAATTTTCCACGGTTCATGGTTATAATTTAATTTACACGTCTGTGCTAGTTTCGAACCTTTAAGATTTGATTTGACCTTACATTTATTTCCTTCTCTTTCTCGTTCAATCCAATTCATAAAACATAAAACAAATAATAGACCCCCCTTTTTCTCTCTTTACTCCTGATGACAAAATTTATGTGAGAATGATTTGACATTTATTCAAATCATCCTCAGGCGCCAGTCACAGTGAGCAAGAAAGTTTACACAACATATATTTTAAATCCCTTTAAAAATTCTACTATGCATCTATATAAATAATTTTTATATAATAAAATAATAATCTATTTAGAGTATGGAATTAATTGACGTTCAAACTCAGGAAAAAAAAATCTATACATATACATTATTTTGTAAAACGAACAAAAAATTAATTCAAAATCATTTATTTTAAACAAAAGAATTTTATCTCTATACTCAATCTCCTCAGGGGTGGAAATAAGTTACTACAAACCCGGGGAAAAAATACTACATATATATTATTCATTATTATTTAAAATGGAAGGCAAAAAAAAAAAACATTATATGTACATATTAAATGCTCTACAGGGTATTGCAGGGTGTGGGAATATCGAATAGTCACACAATGGGCATCCAAACCCAGTGAAAAAAAAAATCTTACATATATACATTATTTAAAAAAATTGACTCAAAATCATTAATTTTGACCAAAAAAATTATATATATACTCCATAATCTCTTCAGGGGTGGAAATAAGTTACAAGCCTCATGATTTGGACGTCCAAACCCGGTGGAAAAAAAATACTATGTAACAGTCAAGTTTGTACATTCGCGTAACAGAATTCAGAATCCAAGCAAAAGAGACCGAAGCTGACCAGACTAGGACTGTGACATCCCGAGTCCGACCACACTTCAACTCGTAAGCCAGGATTCCAAGACTCAAGACCCTACGAATGACCACCTTGAAATTACACGTAGTATACCTCTTTCCACACGGCCGACATAGGTCATGGAGAAGCAATGAGACTCTGATGATTAAAAGAGAAGTTCTTAATTGACTAAGATAAATCACTAATCTAATTTAACTTAATGCATAGTTTTCACATATATAGGCTATAAATAGTAATTAGAATTGGATTGAATTAGATCAATAACGAAACAGAGAACGAAATACATTAAATTAATTATATATTTATTTACAATTGGCATAGCTATATATCACTTATTTACAACAGCATTCAGCGTAGAATGTACGCAAACATTTGGTAATTATGAGAACACATTCTCTTTTTATATACAATTCAAAATAGCTTTATATAAATACTTTCATTTAATTTTCATAAATGGGTTTAACATGTGCCCATCTTATGAGTTGCTTTTCAATTAATACATAATCAATCACTACGTTATGCCTATAAATCTCGATAAGCCAAATCCTATTACATCGGTGGCTGTTAGATAAATAATTATATCGAACTTTGATCATGAATTTCTTTACTAAAATATACAATATAATTTAATAACGAGCGCATAAACAGCTCAAGTAATGATCAATCGAACATGGCTTTCGAGAGAAAATTTCAGAATGCTGAAAGCGTTATGTTAAGGTGGGAGAGTTGGCTAAATAAGATTTTACCAATGCACTATGGCACAGGTAAACAATAATAGGAAAAGTCGCTCTGCGGATGGATGAAATAACTTCAGGGTTCTTGTGACAAATGCCGGTACCCTGTAACCGATCGCAATGCTGCGTGAAAAGGAACATCGTGTTCAGGAATGGCGGGGGACTTACATGCTAACCTGGCCTTGGCTCAGGCTTTGCTGCTGCTCTACCCTATAAAAGAAGATGTGCTGGCAATGCTGTGGCTCCATCTTAAGATATGTATATTACATATAGCAGCAAAATGAGAATATTTTTATAAAATAATATCACATCCGCCAAGCAAAGAATAGTATATTTCATACTATGAAATACGAGTTAATAGCATATTAGCTCTATCAAATTGGGACCAACTCTTGTGTAGCCTGGTAATAAACGTCTATGCTACAAAGGGGGATATTACTACATCTGTACTTTGACATGCTCGATCTATTCAGTTACTCATAGATAATAAATATTTAAGGAGGGAAAGTATATTTCTATGGACTTAAGAATTTAAATGTCAAATATACTTATAATTACGATCAACGTTAAATTTAATTCTAAATAAAACTATAAGGTTAAGTTTTTAACTGGTTGATCAAAAGAGCCACATTTTGCATATTAAATCATTTAAATAATAAAAAAAATAGGATTTTGAAACAGCGTAGAAAGTTGACGCTACAAACAAATTATACGATTTTCAAATAATATCTTCTTAAAATATACATGAAATTAAGTGCTCACTGTTTCAAAATATTGGCATATGAAATATAATAAGCATTTAAAATAAAATAAGCAAAGAAATATAGACACAACCGCAGTGATATAACTTTAAATTAGACGCTCATAATGTACTTTAAATGAAAGGAAATATAAAGAAGTCAGATTATTTAAACTTTAACACATTAAATTTTGATAGCAAGTGACATATTTAAAATATTAAATGGATTTTAAGTTTTGATTACATTTTAGCTTTATCATTATTTTAAAAAGAAAGTTAGCAAACTTATATAGATATATTTACATAAAAAATTACACAGAATTATACAGAGCTCTGCAGTTTGAAAAATAAAACGGTACCGGTATGATTTATCTGCAAGTTCTTGGCTGTTGGTTTGGTTTAGTTTGACTGGGCAGCATTATCTTTCCCATTATGTTAGGCTCGTCTCTTCTATCAGCATGATCGTGGTTTAGGCATTTCGACGAGAGAAACCCCGTTCTCCCATGGAGTAACAGCAACAAGATGCCCGTTTTTAGCTGGACATGTTAAACGTTAACAGTTGTGAAGACTGGCTGCATTTCTCACTAACAATATGGCTCTCTTTAACAATATGGCTCTCTTCTTGTTAAAAATACAGAGTATTTATATCTTTTCCTTATCGGAATCTCTCGCCTCAAGACTCACTAAACTCAGGAATTTAATTAAATAACTTTCAATTTATAATCCAGATCTTAGATAATTTATGTTAGAAACATTCCATAAGCTATTATTATAATTAAGATTTTTCGTTGCAAACAATTGTCCAATTTAGATTTTAAAATAACTTAAATCTTATCTAAAGAGATTTTAATTAATAAATTTTGAACTAGTTTTACTTTTTACGAATTCCAGGTGTGGTCGTTAATGACACTTGTTTACAATCAAAAATCTTTTTAATTACTTGACCAGCTTTTAATCTTACATATAATAGAAACTCTTTCTATTTAAAAACAACCTTTTAACATTTTTTTAAAACGAAAACATTTTTAACATATTTATTAAAAATAATTTACAAACATATTTTGATATAGCTTTTAAATATATTTTCGAGAAACTTTTCCCTGAAATATATTTAAAACAAGAAATCTTTTAACAATTTTTAAAGAAACATTTAATAGTATTTTTAGATGACGGCTTTTACATATTTTAAATCATGTCTTTCTTCTATATAGCACAGATTATATATCCACATACGAAATTACAATATTAAACAACAAAATTAATAATTTACTCTTAACTTAAATAATATAATAAACATTTTTAGAAATATTAAATAACTTTAGTACGCTATAATTTTACTAATCCTATCTAATTATAGCGTTGGTTCACACGTAAATATATAATACTGTTTATCCAGATATGAACGAATTTTATATTTATTAACATTTAAATAGGTTCGAACTTAGCACAGATGAGAGTGTCATTAGGTTTGATGGTGAAACGATAGGGGCTTGGAAAGTTATCGTTTCACATGAGTATAAAATGTTTCATTATTAGCCTCCTGTTCATGTTTGTCATTGCTGCCCTGTGCTATCGCTTCCTTATTTTTGACTCTTATTTCCAATTTTTGTACCGCTTCCTCCTCCACACTGCATATCCTCTGGGACAAGTCTTCCATTTGTTTTTCTATATCTTTTCTTAGATCTTCTATTTGAGGTGTTATCTTGGCTATTTCTTCTCTCATTTTTTTCATAAAGTCCACCATTATATTTATTAAGTTTTTTTCCATTTCAGATTCTATTATATTTTGCTCATTGCCTTCTGTTTCTACATTGCTTTCCTGCTCTATATCTCGACTTTCTTCATCCTTTTTATTTAATTTTTGCTCATCCATTTTTTTTTTTTTCTAAATGATCTGGTCCACATGAATAAATACTATTTATTAGTTCTTTCGGTAAACCGTTCTTTCTTTACAATATCTAGACGCTAACAAGGTATTCTGTGTATTTATAACAAAGTATTCTAGTTATCTATTTCACTCTTTACTATATCTAAATGTTAACAAAGTATTTTATTTATTTCTTACAAAGTATTTTGTTTATTTATTTGTTATTAAAACTCAACGCTAGCAAAGTATTCTATTTATTTATTTCTGTTTTTATTAAATCTCGGTACATTCGCACTTAGCTCACCCTAATTTGTTTGCCATCTATATATAACTAGTATATATTTATTTATTACTTTCCCTTTTTTACTCTCAATGTAGCTTGCTATCTGCCCACAACTCTCCTATTAAAAAAAAAATAATATTTTTTTCTATTTCATTTATTATTTATATAACACGGCTGTGACCTCCACTATTAACTTATGTGCATACGAATTGCATTGTGCCCAATAACACGTTGGACACCATTTTTCTGTAACGGTCAGTTTTAAATGACTGCCACAAAGTTGACTGCAAGCATTAGTTGCAGCCCAAACGAATGTATGTATTATAATAAAAGGAGTGGTCTGTGCAGGTATATTTCTCAATTGCTTGCACACACACTATATTTAAAATAAATAGGATGAATGGTGATAATACGCCTATAAATAAACAAATGTGGACACCACATATAAATATGTATTTTGCTGTTAATAAATGCTATATGTTTTTTATTTATGATATGAATAAATATGGCAGAGGGTTAAAAAAATTCTTATGGGAAACTGAAATGTATTTGCAAATAACCCAACAGTAAACATATTTTATTTTGATTTGATTTTATTTTAGATTCTCAAATGTTGTATTTTTTTTTCTGTTGCTTGTTGAATATTCTTTTTGGAAAACTCAAAAACAATTTTTATGTAACAACAAGTATACAGGTTTATAATTTTTTTTTACAACTTAATGTTCATGACCGCAGGCAAGCCAATGACCTCTTTCTTTTATCGTATAATGTTTTTGGAAAACAAGTGTAAAAATTGTATCAGTGGTTATTCGGCTTGACACCTCTTCAAAATTATTTAATTAGATAAATGTAATTTTACTTTATTGTTTAAAGAAATCAAGGGATTGGAATTTAAATGGTCTGTGAAATTCTGAAATTAATTAAAAAATAGCTAAAATTAAAACTATTGTTTGGACTTGTTTAATTAAAAACAGAAATGTAAAAGCAATAACTCATGGAGGGGATGAGAGAATACACCCTGTAATGGGGGGGGGGTATATAAAGGCTGGTCAGGCGAAATTTAATTAGTTAGCTGGGTTACATTGGTTGATACTCTCACAGGCACTCTTACCCGTTCACTTTGAATTTGCTGGATTATATTCGTTGATACTCACATGGGCACTCTTACCCATTAGCAGTATAGTTTCCGGAGTGTACTGACAAAAGAGAAGGAAAAAAAAGAATTATGAGCATAAAAACTATTTATTCGGAATGCTGAATGTATTTTAAAAGGCACAGTCCAAGAAATATGATATTCATTGACTGAAAAAAAAAAAGTACAATTGAAATTTAAGCTAATGTTTTATACCGCGAAGAAAATGGAGTCAAGATTTATTCGTGATACCGCAATGGACATGGAGTAGAGGACCAAGTTCGGTACATTCACACAGCTCGGAGTCCTGATGTGACTTTCTATTTCTGAAAGTGTAGCTGCTATGGACAATTTTCCAACCACTGTATAGGCCCTGTGAAGTAATCACCTGCACAGCAGATATATATCGCCCTCAAAATCATAGCCTGGAGAAGAACGAAGACTTCGGGAAGTATTATTTATGTTTTTATATTTTTTTTATTATGTCTTATTATGAGTAATTCATCAGTTGACTAATATTGCTATTACTAAATGAACCAATGAATTGCGTAATTCAATCATAAATATTTTGTTTGTAATTTTAACGTAAAGCTACATGTAATTCATTGGAGTATCTAAATAAATTATAAAAGAATCGATAAAGTAAATATGAAATATTTCAAAATAGTTAAATAGAAATAATTGGGTGGTTTGGTCATTGGATGTATGTGTTTCGCGTTGAAAGAATAGAAAATTTATTCCATCCGCTAAGTGCAGGATTGTTTTTCTAAGGAATAAAAGTATGTAAGACAGTGTTCCAAATAATTATTATTGTCCACTATGAGCAGGACTCATATTATGGAACTTTTAAGATTAAAATTGTAGTTTAGCACGAGTTTGTTCCCCGAGTAAATTTATTCCATCCGCTAAGTGCAGGATTGTTTTCATAAGGAATAAAGTATGTACAAAACTGTTCCAAATAATTATTATTGTCCGCCACATGCAGGACTCAGATATTGGAGCACTTAAGATTCTACTATCATTAACTCATGGCTAACCCTTTTTTTTTTTATTATTATGAAACACATACATACCATGGTTCAATACACATTGTTTTATAAGAAATTTTGTTTTGAGTTTAAAGTGTAAGCAGGGGAGAATTTCAGACCATTCCTTTCCCATTCATGAAACTTTAAAATTTATTATACACTTGAATTTTAATTACTATTGTTTATGTGTGTGTTTATTATTTCGTAAATATTTATATAATCAGAGGGCTTAATAAATTTAATATCCAATTTTAAAGTACGGAGTTGTGCTGTGTATTTGATAATGATATTAGTGTTTGACCTTTTCTGTTAACAAAGCAACAAACCACCATCCCGAGATCATGAGTTGATTGAGCTAGTAAGGGATTAAACTTACCGGGATCGGGAATCATTCATTAGGCATTCACTTTCTATTGATTTTTTATCAGAGATTATAGCTCTTTATTTGTTATATGATCATATCCCTTACGCAGGGGAGCAATCTCTTTCTTAAGGTGGCACATAAAGGTTGCAGTAAACAAACTTTTCAAAGATATGATTATAATAATGTATATTTTGGATGCCTTTGAATATTTCTTAATTGCTGCTCGATCTCAGACAATGCATGTCATGCTCAATGCGGTATAGAGAGAGGTCGCGACCGTTACAATATATAGAATAGTAAATGAACAGCCATAGAGGGAAGGAAAGTTAAATTTAAAGACTAGAGATTGAGAGATTTACTAATTTAAAATAGCATAAATAAAAGGTTTTATAAAGATTATTGCATTATAAATGAGAAGAGCTCTTAAAGGGAGTGTAAAGTAAAGTTTGGAAACTGGCCAGAAAGCTTACGGTTTATTATGGAAATATATTACCCATTTCTTCCGGGGCTGGTTCCCTTAGGTTACACGTCCAGGTTGGTAAAAAATGTAGGCACCATTTGGTCGATTACTTGAACAGTATTTTAATGAATTTTCACAATTTTAGCAGCATGATTGGTCTGGAAAGATTCAGCAGCTTCATTGAAGATTCTCAAAAGGCTTCAGGAACTGTAGCCAGATTCCTGATGTTCTAGTCCTTCACTATAATCGAAACACTATTTAAAACACACTGAGTTTACTGCACTTCTCTACAACAAAGATGGCTTTTTTTTCCAAACTTTTCAGTGCTATATATCTGTCCTCTGATGCCTTCAGGCTAGCGCTTCTTTCATTATCAATGTTTTTAGATTTACTGGTTGTTTTTAGATACATTCCTTTGACACGGCTTTCAAACTCATTAACCTGAATTCATTTTCTAATTAGAAAATGAATTCTTAAAATCAGAAAATGATTTTAATTAGGAAATTCTTATCTTTCTTTTTAATTAATAAAACTTTAACTGTTGTTTTTGGAAAGGGAAAATCTGAAAGTTTATCGAAAGAATTTATTTTTAATCAATATAACTTTAACAAATTATTTAAAAATAAAATCAAACATTCCCGACGCAATGAAACTTTTAAACAATTATATATATTTAAATATTTACAAATATATATGCACAATCCACGCAGTTATAATATATAAATTCATGAATAATTCTATCATGAATTTATTAATAGAATTGATCCATTTAAATCTGAAACTAATTAATTTTAATATGCATTTATGAAATAAGTTATCCTTTTATGGAAATTAGCATGGATTAAATGTATAAAGCCCCATTGCATTGGAAATTTAAGGTTAGTACTAGGGTTTGAAGTGGGCTTATGGCTAGATGTCATGAAGCTAGGATCGAACTCAGATCCGACTGCTTCATTTCAGTTCACTTCAAAAAAAAACAATGAAAAAAAAATCTCTTTACTTATACGTGACACAGTTGCATAAGTGTACTCGATTAGTTGGTAGACTCTGGGAGAACAGCATGAGCATGAATAATATCATCTGTACAAACTAGAAAATTATACATGTCTCACTGCGATCATTTTTTTGAATATTATCTAGCTTATAAAAGCTTATAATAAATCAGTCCGATAATCAAGTCTCATTTTCCCTATGGTCATGTCAGTTGGTCATCTGCATATATATCTGTCATTCATTTAATGTTTGTCTTATTGTTTCCCTGGATCAGGTGGCACATATGGTTTTAACTTTTGATAATGGTCATAGTCTTGGTCTTTTCTGGTTGGTGTCAAGTTCCCATAGTCTATTGCAGTCAAAAAGTCTATGGTCTTTTCTATTGACATAGGGCACATCCCAAGCATGATTCTTTGGATCCATGGGGGTAAATGATGTCTGATCATCCGGATGATGTGTTGGTCGTCATATATGAAGGTTGTTAGGGATTTGAATGTGGTTACTTGCTGGATGAAGTAGGCTGCATATCTCTGTCTGCAGTTTTCTTGATACTTCTGAGTATTCAGTCTATGCAAAATGCCCTCCTGCCTTTCTTCACTCCAATATTTTTTAAAAATGGCATTTTCACATCCTTGTATCGTGGTAGGTGGTTTTTTAATAGCTTCCACCATGCTTTGGCAGATTCTCTTAAGTAGTGGCTGGCTAGGACAACCTTTTCCTTTTCTGCTATAGAGTGCAGACAGAAAAATTCTTTAATGCTGTCTAGGTGATCTATGGGCTTTTCTCCTGGGTCACCCCTAAAAATTTGAATTTCTACAGCAGATATAAAGGATGGTCTCTGCAAGTTCCTTACACTCATTTCAAAGTTTAAAGTCTGTTCCATTTCTACTTTTGATTTTATCTTACTAGTGGTTTGAACATCTTCTTTTTCCCTGTCTGTATTTAAATCAGTTTCTGCAACCATTTCTTGGTTTGACTCATATTCTCCACTGTCATCTTCTTTACTATCCACAATTTCTTTTGGTGTGAACTGATCATCTTCCTCACTTCTTGGAGCCTTGTTAGTGTCTATTGCTGTATGATGCTTTACCATCTCTGGGTTGGTTTGGGTCCCTCGTGTTTCCTCAAGCTTTAAAATCCTCTCCATCATCATCATCATTAGCTTCCTGTCTTCTCTCATTTCTCTGAGGATCGTATGAAAAGTCTCTCGATCGTCATGATGATGTTTAGCCATCTTTCTGCTTTGATGGTTGCGCTTTTTCCTATTGATCTGATTTTTAAAAGTGATTTCTCATTCAGTGGAGGTGGTTGAAGGTGCATCACTATCATCAGTCAATCCTTTATCTAATTGTTCTTCCATCTTTGAAAGTGAATAAATAATATAATAAACAATGTTAATCAAACTTATGGCACTCTCTGTATACTTAAATAATAATTTTTTTCTTCAGTACATTTAATTAGGTCTCTGACTACTGGTCCCATTGTCCCTATCTTCATTAGCTGCTGCATATTATTTCCTCAATCTATGTAATCTGCCTTTTTTTTAGCTTAGTTTTAGTTTGCCTACGTTTTCTTGGTTAGCTCTTTCTATAAATTTTTTGAATGAGACATGTATTTTATTTAGAAAAAACTATTAAAGATAAGAAACAAACATTACTCACTTTCCCTCTGTTCAACTGTTCTCCCATGCCTGAAAAAAGAAACTATACAAATAATTAGTGATATACAAACATTCATATATATATATATATATGATCAATAGATGGCGTCTTTACCAAAACCGCCGAAACAAGTGTAAAATATTTTTACATAAACGCAAAAGGAGTCAGAATTAACTACCTCTTTCATTTTGCTCACCTCCAGATCAGCTGATTTCAAGCTGGTTTGCTTTCGTCAGTGGAAGGATAGAGCTATAGAAACTAGGTCTAAAGACTGACTCTCAAGCATTTATGCAAAACGTTTATATCAGTTTGCAAGCGTGAATTTTTCAGACCGGTAAAGTCTTCAAACTCAGCCTAGCAAGATAGATATCTATATGGGTCTGATCTCAGTTCAGTTTCACCACATAGTCAAAGTCGCTGCAATATATATCATTGCAAGAAAACTTTAAAGGTACATTTATGAAAAATCAAAATAATTTAGTCACGTAACCTGCTATCACTTGTTATTTATGATCAATAGATGGCATCTTTACCAAAACCGCCGAAACAAGTGTAAAATATTTTTACATTAACGCAAAAGGAGTCAGAATTAACTACCTCTTTCATTTTGCTCACCTCCAGATCAGCTGATTTCAAGCTGGTTTGCTTTCATCAGTGGAAGGATAGAGCTATAGAAACTAGGTCTAAAGACTGACTCTCAAGCGTTTATGCAAAACGTTTATATCAGTTTGCAAGCGTGAATTTTTCAGATCGGTAAAGTCTTCAAACTCAGCCTAGCAAGCTAGATATCTATATGGGTATGATCTCAGTTCAGTTTCATCACATAGTCAAAGTCTCTGCAATATATATCATTGCAAGAAAACTTTAAAGGTACATTTATGAAAAATAAAAACAAGTTAGTCACGTAACCTGCTATCACTTGTTATTTATGATCAATAGATGGCGTCTTTACCAAAACCACCGAAACAAGTGTAAAATATTTTTACATAAACGCAAAAGGAGTCAGAATTAACTACCTCTTTCATTTTGCTCACCTCCAGATCAGCTGATTTCAAGCTGGTTTGCTTTCGTCAGTGGAAGGATAGAGCTATAGAAACTAGGTCTAAAGACTGACTCTCAAGCGTTTATGCAAAACGTTTATATCAGTTTGCAAGCGTGAATTTTTCAGACCGGTAAAGTCTTCAAACTCAGCCTAGCAAGCTAGATATCTATATGGGTCTGATCTCAGTTCAGTTTCACCACATAGTCAAAGTCTCTGCAATATTTATCATTGCAAGAAAACTTTAAAGGTACATTTATGAAAAATAAAAACCAAGTTAGTCACGTAACCTGCTATCACTTGTTATTTATGATCAATAGATGGCGTCTTTACCAAAACCGCCGAAACAAGTGTAAAATATTTTTACATAAATGCAAAAGGAGTCAGAATTAACTACCTCTTTCATTTTGCTCACCTCCAGATCAGCTGATTTCAAGCTGGTTTGCTTTCGTCAGTGGAAGGATAGAGCTATAGAAACTAGGTCTAAAGACTGACTCTCAAGCGTTTATGCAAAACGTTTATATCAGTTTGCAAGCGTGAATTTTTCAGACCGGTAAAGTCTTCAAACTCAGCCTAGCAAGCTAGATATCTATATGGGTCTGATCTCAGTTCAGTTTCACCACATAGTCAAAGTCTCTGCAATATATATCATTGCAAGAAAACTTTAAAGGTACATTTATGAAAAATAAAAAAAAATAAAAACAAGTTAGTCACGTAACCTGCTATCACTTGTTATTTATGAACAATAGATGGCGTCTTTACCAAAACTGCCGAAACAAGTGTAAAATATTTTTACATAAACGCAAAAGGAGTCAGAATTAACTACCTCTTTCATTTTGCTCACCTCCAGATCAGCTGATTTCAAGCTGGTTTGCTTTCGTCAGTGGAAGGATAGAACTATAGAAACTAGGTCTAAAGACTGACTCTCAAGCGTTTATGCAAAACGTTTATATCAGTTTGCAAGAATGAATTTTTCAGACCGGTAAAGTCTTCAAACTCAGCCTAGCAAGCTAGATATCTATATGGGTCTGATCTCAGTTCAGTTTCACCACATAGTCAAAGTCTCTGCAATATATATCATTGCAAGAAAACTTTAAAGGTACATTTATGAAAAATAAAAACAAGTTAGTCACGTAACCTGCTATCACTTGTTATTTATGATCAATAGATGGCATCTTTACCAAAACCGCCGAAACAAGTGTAAAATATTTTTACATAAACGCAAAAGGAGTCAGAATTAACTACCTCTTTCATTTTGCTCACCTCCAGATCAGCTGATTTCAAGCTGGTTTGCTTTCGTCAGTGGAAGGATAGAGCTATAGAAACTAGGTCTAAAGACTGACTCTCAAGCGTTTATGCAAAACGTTTATATCAGTTTGCAAGCGTGAATTTTTCAGACCGGTAAAGTCTTCAAACTCAGCCTAGCAAGCTAGATATCTATATGGGTCTGATCTCAGTTCAGTTTCACCACATAGTCAAAGTCTCTGCAATATATATCATTGCAAGAAAACTTAAAGGTACATTTATGAAAAATAAAAACAAGTTAGTCACGTAACCTGCTATCACTTGTTATTTATGATCAATAGATGGTGTCTTTACCAAAACCGCCGAAACAAGTGTAAAATATTTTTACATAAATGCAAAAGGAGTCAGAATTAACTACCTCTTTCATTTTTCTCACCTCCAGATCAGCTGATTTCAAGCTGGTTTGCTTTCGTCAGTGGAAGGATAGAGCTATAGAAACTAGGTCTAAAGACTGACTCTCAAGCGTTTATGCAAAACGTTTATATCAGTTTGCGTTTATGTAAAAATATTTTACACTTGTTTTGGCG
>JAQFVV010007670.1:0-67280 GCA_028023455.1 Epiperipatus broadwayi
ATACTGAAACAGTAAGATTCGTATTCGAATCTTAAGTTTCACCTTTTTCTGTCGTCTCTCACTGACCGATCTATCCCGCCCAAATTTAAACTTTTTGGTATCGAATTGTGTGTGTAGCAATATTAAAAATGTATAAAAATATGTAGAATTCAGCATAAACACGCACACATTTCGATCTCAAATTAAAGGCAATAAATGGGGATAAAATAATATCATTTAGATTTCATTTAGTTATATAATTTTGTATAATTTTAATCCTTTATTTTGGATTATAAAGTTCGTATTTATTGCTTTGTTTAAATTTCGTTTAATAATAATTCTAAAAAAATCTGTAATATTTAATTAAAAGTTAAAATATCTTAAAAAAATCTGTAATATTTAATTAAAAGTTAAAATAATCTTATGTTCCCTTTTTGTCTTTGAAATTTAAAAGCATCGGTCAGTGATAGATAATAGATTAATTAAAGAATAATTCCCCAAAATGTAATTAGTAAATGTAAAATGTAAACAATAGAACGGCAGCTTTCTTTAATTAAAAACCAACAAAATGCATTGATTATCCTCAGGGCAAATTAAGTAGAACCTAAAAATATCTTAACAAAAATGTGAGAGATCAAGATAAGAAAAGAGGCCATCTTAGACTGGCTGGAGACATTCACTTAAACTTTAGCTTTGCTCTCGATCACTGAGAGTCTCCAAAAATAATAAAAATAATTTGTTCCTGCCAAGGTATGACCGAGTAAAGCACCTAGATTATTCTCCATCGGGAGATGGCCTATCGGATGCAGACCTTTCCATTGCCCGTCATAAATTCACCATGAAAATCTGCTGCCTGAAATGAATGAGAAAGCTGCTGCTGCCGTGAAATTAAATGAAATATCTAAATACAAGAAAGAATTGCCACTCATGAACTATTTGCTACTAAACAATGGACTCGGAAAACTTCTTATAAAACAGGTACCTGTCTGTGTTCAAACTCTAGAGTACTCTAATAATATGCTATAGCTCTTCTTCATAATACTTATCTCAATTATAAAATGTAAAAACTATCATTTGTATAACTAAAATTAAATAATTAACCTAATGTGTAAATTTCTCTAATAATCTAGCTTACCTCATTCTATCTTTCTTGGGTGCGTATTTCTAAAATCTACATTTTATCTATATTTATTATTTAATTATTGCATGCTAAATTGTCTCTATTTTCAAAGTTTAAATCTATGATTGTTTGAAACAGTGAATGCGTGTCACATTTTCATTAATATGTACTTCGTTGGGCTGAGGCAGAAACCAGCCCGACATTCTTATAAACCATAACTAACTGAACTTTCATATAAATTGACACGCATTCAGTGCATCTCTTATTGTAATGCAGGGTCTACTACTTCGCAAATGGCTGACGTATTAGTTATAATAATTCCCAATTTATATAGGTTTTGTCTTTATTAAATCATCATGAATAATTCCAGAATATTATATTTCTTTGAGAGTCACCAATGTTCTTTAGTAACTGTTGATAATGTAGGGCCGAATTAGAAATCTATTTAAATCTTATCATAAATCATTTATACTTATACATGTGTTACGTTTTAAAGACGCGATAATCTATTCCGCAGTAAATATTCCGGATTCTTCAGGGTTGAAATTAACCCCAGTCATCCTACACAAGCGGGAATAATGGGTGCTCCCGCAGGACTTGACAACATCATGCAGCCAGCCGGCAAAACTGCGACACGGACCGCTTGTCCCTGGTTATGCTTATGTGACACCTTACTTCGTCGGGCTGAGGCAGAGACCAGCCTGACATTCTTATAAACCCATTCGCGGCATTGCAGTTTCAATATACTGCCATTCCATATCGCCTTTCTAAAGCGTACCACGTGTTCCTTTACTTAATTTTATTATTCTATATATCACTCCGCCTCTGCATTATCTTCATAATTCACTCTCAAATAAATGTTTGCCCTTAGTTATAAATAAATATTTCAATTAAATAAATATAGGTCTGCCGTTACTCTTATAACCCATACTTTAGACTCTTGCATTGCAAAGGTATAAATCCCTCCAGGTATGCATTAGAAATACTTACTCGAGAATTTTAGGTAGCTAGATTACGCCTTCAAATAAGTGAATTCCTTTTGTAAACATTATAGTATCGGAAATACCGCTACTAAAATCCTCAATATAAAATAATGTCTAAATAAATAAATGTATTCTTTAAAATATAATCATGTCGCAAATCCCGCTACTGAAGCTTTTAATCCATAAATATTGTTAGTAAATGATTTTATTAAAATGTGTTAATAAATAATTTTAAACTATACGTCTGCATTTACGTTTCATTTATTCGATACCCATTCTATATAATATTTCCTCGATTATGTAAATATGAATGATTAATTAATATTAGTTTGATCATTGGCTAACTCGAGAATAAAATCATGAGTCTCTTGCATATCCCTGACCACCGTGCCTAAGGAAATATTTACTAATGTCGCATCAGATGCGTTGTTTCGTGGATTGCATTGTGGAACCGATAAACTATGTTCGAACTCAGTACCACGGGTGGCTTTGCTACTCGATGGTGCTGCTGTTCTGTATGGTGGTCGAATTCTGCACTATGTTTATGAGTCACACGTTTTCTGACTGTTACAATACTGGACCAACACATTTGTCTAGCATTTTTCCATGAACAAATAAATATAGTTTAGTCAAAAAATGGCCGTGAAAACCTGTAAACACTGAAGATATCAATATCATATCAGCTGACTTAATACTTGCCTAAGCACCAATGAAGATAAATTATATTTCAGACTATGGCAGGCTGAGAAAGTCACATAAAAATTTAATTTGACTATTAACGGGTGAGAGGTATAGTTATTAAAAAAAAAAAAAAAGAAGAGAAAGCCTTTACTGTAGGAAAAAAATTCATATATTAAAGTAACAAGAAAGATGACTGATACTATCAAAATGATAGCTATATAAGTAAAGAATTAAAAAAAATAATCTTGATAAATAATTTAGTAGTCAATGAAATTTTAAAAAAAGTAAGATTGTCTGTGTGGGTATTGTTAATATACACAATGTAAATAAAGTTTATTATTTAATCATGTAAATAAGTGCAGACAGTATATTAATAAAATATTCCCTTATTATTACCATTATGTTACTCTAAAAAATCTAAATATACTAAAATCATATATTTAAATGAATATTAACAAGTAATTACAAACAAGATAATTATGCAAAAATGAAAATGCCATTACAACTTATCGGTATGTGTATAAAGAAGCGAATAATTGAAAGTATGCTTTGCATATTACATTACCAGTGGATAATCTATATATTGTTGATATAATTGCCAAAGATTATGTTTGTCATTCATAACAAATAAGTATATATTGCAGTCATAACAGAATTGGTGCACGAAGAATGGTCTTCATTTAAGACGAAATGTGATGAATTGTAATTATACCATTGTGTGTGTAGAAATAGACATGCACAAGCAGAAACTTATTTATAGACTGCAGAGATTGCTAATGAAATTTCTAATCGTTTTTTTTACTCTTTACGTCTTTTTCCATTTTGTTATTTAACACTGAATAAACTTGTCTGTTACTAAAACTTGTACTTGAGTTTATTTATACTTATTAATACTTTCCGACTGGTATTGGGATAAATATACTTTTGGGACCTAGCAAAAAGGCGTATCTTTTTTTATATACATATAATCACAGCCCTTTCATCTCCAATTCATAAATTAATATTCTGACAAAGTACTGAAAACTGAGTATTTTTGAAAGAAGCTTTCAATCAATAATTTTGATCATGCTGCATTAACAGAACAGCACTTACAAAAAAAAAAATTTTAACAGCATTAATTTATTTTGTAGAACCCATTCAAACATTTCCCTTTTGTCTAAGGTATGAATTCATTTTATTTTCACTTTAATAAATAAACCACACATATCTACAAAAACCAATTCTCTCAGAATTATTCAAACGTGATAGAAACTTTTTCGTTCCTAGATCCATTCTGTAATGCTGAGTAATACTACCAAGCAAATCATCATAATGAGTTTTTGGATTATTGGCCTTCTTATAGGAAGCATTTTTAATGCTATAACAATCCAAAAATAAAATTGTACTTATATTATGAAATACAATCTAATATAATGGATTGAAAATTTTAAACACCCTCAAATTTGGAATCCAAGCCAATCTACCTATTTTAGCAAGTTATTCTCCCTCCCATTAAACTTTTTGTTATATTTAGCAGTAATACCAATAAAATTTATTATTAAAAAAATAATATTTTTAATTAGTTTTAAACTTTAATTTTGTAATATCTGCAAATGATTGCAGAAACCTTCTCATAAAGCAGTGATATCGATAGAGATTGCTTTTAAATGAATATGCATATACAATGCATCACAGTAAAGAAGTGACTGGTTCACTATCTCTAATCTGTCTGCAGTGCAATCTCTGAATCAATGTTACATAGAGATATAATTTATCTACTAATCACAAAAATTTTAAGGTGTATGTTTGGAATACAAGCCACAATGAAATGAGAACACACGTTTTATATTGTCACAAATTCTCTCTGCTGTCACAAAATTTTGCAAAGCAATAGTAAACCTTCTTGCAACTCAAGGCTTCACTGCCAAGTATGAATTCTTTCAAATAATAGTTTTGCTCGATTTAAAACAATTTCCGTCGTGGATTAAAGTATAAACCATATTGTCAAATTTCATGTCATAAATCAAAATCCTGATAGGCTACCACCTTATAATTTTTGTGAGTCATTATGTAACTAAGTGCTGATTTATAGATGGCACTGCAAGCAACTTGGAGAGAGAACCAGTTACCAGTCACTTTTTCATTAAATACGTAATCCAAATAAATATACATAAGAACAAACCAGTAATAATATTTAATTTAAATACTCCTTAACAAAGTTGAAATGCACCAACCATTCAATTCATTGGTAACAAATTTTTAGCAACTTTGATATTCTTTAAAATAATCACCCTTTCAGTTCTTTCAGGACAATTGTTTTATGGCTTACATCATTCCTCAGCTATCTGCAGAAGCCATTGCTAGCATCGACGTTTAAATTCAAAAACCATACTAATGTTTATGAAGATAATTTGCATCTATTTTCAACTTTGCTTTCTGCTAATTTATCATAATATTTAAATGTTTAATATTTAAAGATGGCCATATCATGATTATTTTATGCTTCACAGTCTAATCGGTCGTAACTTAACTATTTATAAAGTGTAGTCTTTGTACTTTGGGGTATTATCCAAGAACTCTGCAGTCAGATAGTGATGTTATCAGCTGTGAAACAATTGTTCTGGAAGAGCTGATTGTCTGCTTATTTTAATGATTTGTCAAAATCAGTAAGAATATGTTACCACTGAATTAATTATCTGATAATCTTTATTAAACGATAGTTAATTCATATATAAACATGAACATGTAAGAACCTTTTATCAATATGAGTATAAGAAAAAAAGTTAATGCTGCAAATACAGTGATTAATTATAATACCTAAAGCACATATAAAATACTTACCAGCTTTTCCCATAAAGTAGGATATGTTTAATGAACCAACCCATGTTAGAGGAGCAGCATTTTCCTTTGCAAACATGGCCAAAATGGTTCTTGCATCTCTACGTGATATTGTTTGGGCAATAGGAAAGTGATTAATGATCATTTTTAAATTGTTGTTAGCAGGATTAACTGTATAAAAAAAATATTTTTAATAAATTATAATCTTTTAATATTGTAATAAAAAAAGGTATAAACATAATTTGTTTGGGTTTTAAAATGTTCATTTATTTTTATATATATATTCACTAGGTGGAGCTTACCACTAGCTCCAAACAAACTTTAATTGTAAGTACCAACAGAGAAAGAATTCAAAATTTCTATTGGAAAATCCTCATCTCCAGACCAACTGGTTTCGAGCTTAATGGTTCACCTCAGTGAAGAGTTAGGATTTCAGAAACTAGATTCAAAACTCCAACTCAGAGCACTTATATATATATATACTGAAGCAATTAACTTCAAGGATAAGCAGGTGTGCAAACACTACAGTGAATGATGTTATGTAAGCAGAATTATATATATACAATGTAATATATTATAACCAATAAATATTACAATGAATACTTTTTTTTAATAAAATCATGATGCAATATCAAAGGTTCTATAGTAAATATGGAGGAATATTATTGATCAACAAAGGAAATGCATGTCTTAACCTATCATGATCCCCCTACCTTGATTAGAACATCTGGTGTTATTTTTATGATTTGCAAGATTCTATTATCAGTTTAGATCAGTGACTTATTTCTTCATCTTTTAGCAGTAAAAATACGTATTTTTGAATTTTAAATTATTCAACTATATAAGTTTATCCTTGAGCCTTCCTTAATGTCTCGAGTCTTATTTATGCTTTCAATATTTGTAAGATGTTTTTATAATTTTATTGTAGAAGTTTAATTATAATTTTCTTTTGGGAAAGAATGTCTATGCTTTTCAAATTTAGTGTACAGTGTGCATAAGTTAAATAATTTGATTTTATATTATTATTATGCTTTCAATTTTTTATTTCTAATTATATTTTTCCTGTTTAACTGTTTGTGTTGGATGGTATTTTGCATTCTATACTGAGCCTGAAATAGTTTGCCTCTAAATATATACATTTCAATATATGCTAGAACAAACTGACGGTATAATGACAATAGTCTAGAACCAATTGCTTTCATTCTAGCATACCCCACTGTATATTATAAAAAATAATCATAATAAATATGAGTACAATCAAAGTTGTAATATTAACGGCTAAAGTTATTAAGAAGAAAATATAGATATTTCTTCAACAGAAATAGTATTATTAATGATAATAAATTAATTTATATTTTCAATTCAACTTTATTTAATAGTATATTACAATATTTTATAGTTTAAAATTGATAGGCAAATACTTTACAAATTAAATTAATCAAACATGTCATCTGGATTCCTGTCTTCAAGTATTTCAAGCCTTTCAGTCCTTTCAAAAACATTCTACTACAGAACTTTCTTGCTATATCTACTTAATTTATCATGAATGTACTTAGTTAACTTATAATAACAACATTTCACTCTTCTTACACTTTAAAGCAAAATATATTTATTTATTCTTTACAGTTTTGACTGTTCCTAGCAGTCTTCATCAGATCTACAAAATTTAAACATTATATCAATACAACAGTCGAAACTGTAATAAATAAATAAATATATTTTGTTTTAAAGTGTATGAAGAGTGAAATGTTGTTATTATAAGTTATATAAAAAAAGCAAAAATAAAGAAGGAAAGAGGAAGAGAAAGTATTTAAGATTAATGTACTTAGTTCTGAAGACCCTAAAACTTTCTTTGTTAGACTTCAAAAATTAATCATTAGTTTAAAAATATTAAATAAAGGAATACAATTAATAATTATTATTCTTATTTTTTATTTTAATAACAATAAATAAAGTTGATTGTTTCTGCTATCATGTTTGCTGCTTAATTATTATCTATATGTACATGTACAGATATGTATAAATAGTTACTTACTTTGAGAAGAAATTCCAAGAGTATCTGGTTCCCCCGCTACATATAAAGAAAGAAATGAAGCTTCATCATCACTGCCAGTGTATTCCACTAATGAAGGATCATCATATAAGAGTACAGCAGTAAGATTATATCTTAATGCTATGTCCAACTACAAAATAAAAGATTTTTTTAAAAAACACATTAAATTTATAATGGAAGCTTTACTTTATCCAACACTACATTGAAAACAAATAAATAAAAGAATATTATATTTTTAGTGCGATTATATAAACTCAAAAAAACATTCTAAAATAAAGATTGAATTAAATAATGCTTTGAGAATTTATATGAAGTTCACTTGAAGTTTGAGTATTGAAAACAAGTTAAAATGTGATCCATGCACTCTGAGCTCCAAAGTGTGCCATTAAACGATGCAAGCTGGATTGAAAAGTCAATATTATAAATGTATAGATTGTTCTCAATTTGCTGTGCAAGCACACACATATATATTATTTATTAAAAATAGATAAAAGTGTATGTGCAAATTTTTATGTATGATAGAATACTCCAGAAATAAATAAATTAATTAATTATGCAAAAAGAGGAAACTTAAACTGGGAATTAAATTTTACATTTCTTTTTTTCTTTCATGAATTTAATTTTTTTAAAAATATATATATTTTAGGTATTGTTATCAAATGTTGCAACAAAATGCAAAATTAGAAAAATTAAAAAAAAAAAATACTTTTTATTAAAAACTTGCATCTTTTGGCAAAAACTATTTTATCAATATCACATATAATTTTTTGCAGTAATGGGGTTTCAAACTCAATCCTGCAGACAGATCCAAAAAGCAATCACACAACCAACTCATCCATTTCTTCATTTTGTTTTGTTTGGCACCCAGAATTTCAAATTCAGATATCTTTTCCCAACTTATATATCATCCAGCAAACCACTATTCCTTAAAAAAAATCTTTCATTAAACAATTATTTCTTCTTAACATATATCTTATCCAGTTTCTCTTTCAATTTCTAATTTTCTTCATCAATTCTTTTAATTTACTTCTAAGACTTCCTCATTTGTCATTTTATTCATGCGACTAATATTTTCCATTCTTCCCCATGTCAGATTTCAAAGGCTTCCATTCGTTTCCTAATTCTTTTACTTATTGTTATCATACAATAATAATCTCTACATATAGCACTTAATTTCTTAATTTTCTCTTCAAAGGTCCACAAAATATTTTCTTTTTCTTAATAAATGGTTCCTTTGCTGTTATATCCTTCTTTTAACTTCATCTTTGTTTCTTCTATCTTTCTTCAATCAGACTACCCAAATATCTAAATGCATTCACTTTTTGAAGTATCTTATCATGAATATTAACTTGTCCTTTGGTATTCCTTCTTATCCATAAACACTTGGTCTTCTCAACATTAATATTCATTCTAGATATCCTTTCTCTAATTTATTCAAATATTCTGGATATTGTTTTCATTCTCATCTATAAGAGTCATATTATCTACATATCTTACACATTTTATTATTCCATCTCCAATATTAACTCCTCTGGTCTTTAATATAGATGTTTAAATGTTCATTTGCTAATCTCATCCTGTGTGTAGTCTTCTTAGTATTTAAAAGAGAAAATAATTGTTTACATAAATATGTTTATTAAACATTGCCAAGATTCTTGTAGAAAACATAAGCATTTCCAAAAAATGTTCTGGCAAGCATAAATAAATATCAATTTCATTTTATGTTGCTTTTAGCATGGTATTGCATTGGTTTTCAGTCAATTTATCCGGACATTACTTTTTTTGGGATTGGTTAAAAAAAAAAAGAGAAGTAAATAATAAAAAAATATTTTCACATGTCTTGAATTCTTCAAATTGGTTTTCAAATTCAAGTAATTCTTGAAAATATGAACTGAATGACAATTTTGTAGTTATCTTTTCCAAATTCTACGTTTTAACGTAAATGTTTATGAACACAATCCCACCTAAATGTGATCATTAGATTTCAACACTGAAATTCTGCAATCAGCTTTTATCATCAAGTTATTCTGCAGATTCTTTTTCCATTTTTAAGAACATTTTAATTTCATTGCAAAGTTCCCAAAATCACATCAAAACTTTATAACAGGACAGCCAAAGTATTTCTGCATAATAAAGTAAACCTTCATGTTCAATTTTGATTCGGAATTTGAGAAAGAATAAAATTTATCGTTTTTTGAACAAACTTTAATACATGTTCTATTTTAACTATTTTGAAACATGATATGTTGTTCAGTATAATACAGCGAAAAGGAAAATTTCATTCTGCTTAATTAATAATTTAGCTACAAACCCAAGTGTCTTTCTGACATTGATCTTAAACTGTCTGCAGTTGCACAAGATTGTACTTTATTAAAAGCTCATAGATTTTCTTAAAAATATCTTCATAGTAGTATCCTTATCAAGCAGTTCTTCGGCAACTATCAGACTTCTATCACAAGCACTAAAGCAGTAATATCTGCAATTGCACCGACTGTAATTGAAATAGAAAACTTTGCAATCTGAATCAAAATTTTCACCGATATTGGTTGCAACTTTGTTCATTCTTTTTCCAGTGGAGTTTCTTGATAGCAAAATATTCAGACGACTTTTAAACTTTTTCAAAAAAAAATATTTCTGCAATTTTCAACTTACATTGTTTAAAAATGCACCTTCATTAATGCATTTTAAATATCTAACTTCTAAAATAACTGTTAGCGTTTACTAAATTTTCGCTGCCTTCAAAAATTTTTTTAATACTGATAGTTGTTTCTATATTGGTCAAATTTAAATCGATGTATTTCATATTGATATTTTAAATTATATTTCTTTAAGATAATAATACTTTTAAACATAAAACTTTATCTTTTACTTCTATAAAAAATTAATGTAACTCCCATCTTGACTAAAAACTTTTTATGTTCTTTTTGTATAGATCTTTTCTTAATGTTTTTACACTGTTACATAATAATAATATAAATATCAAATGTCAGAGCAGACTAGATCTTATTAATTAGAATGAAAATATCAATCTTCTGAAATGCTTTTTGAACTGGATAATAATACTAACAATTGACTGAGAATGGCAAATAGGATTTTATCAGTATAATACATGGTTAAACCACTAAACATCACATGATGGCGCTACTGTATGGAGAGTTTTGCCTTAGTGCATAATACACAGTTATAAGATATGTAATACTATAACAATAATACAATTGCGATTAAATCACAAAAGTGTTCCTTACAATTTATTTCTATAATTTGCACTGTTATAAAAATATATTTTTTATTTTTAAAAATACACATTATTATTTCCAAAAAACCAATTTCAAGCTTTGGCCTACTGACCAGCCCTGATCTAACAAATTGAACTGTTGTATTTGGTGCCTGAGCAACTGTTGACTTCAAAAGTAGCTAATCACATGATAAAAAATAAATAAATACCAGCATTAATACACAGAGACATATTCTTGATGACATGATTCTGGAGTTATAAAAACATTCTTGATGATTCGAATCTGATTCGCTGGAAACATTTTTGCTACTTTTAGTATTATTTACAGAAAACTCACTTGCAAGATTGAGTAAGTAGTACAGCTTCTGAAGGCTGCCACTAGGTAGAGTAACTATACAAAAACATTCTTGATGATTCGAATCTGATTCGCTGGAAATATTTTTGGAACTTTCAGTACTATTTACAGAAAACTCACTTGCAAGATTGAATAAGTAGTACAGCTTCTGTAGTCTGCCACTAATTGAGTAACTATATAAAAACATTCTTGATGATTTGAATCTGATTCACTGGAAACACTTTGAGTACTATTTACAGAAAACTCTTGGAAAATTAAATAAGTAGTACAACTTCTGTAGGCTGGTCCTAGGTAGAGTAATTAAACAAAAATCAGTGCTTTAGTATGAAGAAGATTTGGAAAAAGAATTTATGTCAGCATACTTATACAAAGGATGGGATGATTGTGTTAGGAGAATTGTTAAATGTTATAGTGGCAAGGAATGGGATAGAAAAATAGATGCATTAATAAAGAATAGGGAGTTGGAAAGCTGGATAACTATTATGGAGAGTAAAAAAGTTTAAATATATATAGAAGTAAACAGAATATTGGGTGCAAGTTAATTTATGATAATAGCAAGGAAAGTAGTTTACTGTTCAAGGCTTGAACAGGATCTTTAGCAATAAGGAAATATACACATAAATGGAAAAAAGGGGGTGATTTAATCTGCAAATTGTGATGGTAAAACATAAAAAATATTTGGCATCAGTTAATTGAATGTAAATGCTTGCGACCAGAAAGGGTACAAATAATTAAGTTGTGGAAGAATAAATATAAACAAATTAATTATACAGAAAGTGGGGTTCTTGGTTTTTATGCTGGGTTTGGAAAAAGATAAGGGGGGGGGATAGATATAAAGGCCATGGAGTTGACAAAGATTATGTTGTCAAAATGGGATGAAGCAGGATAGAGAAGAATATGGGAAAAACTTTGAGCAGGAAATGAAAATGGTAAAGTGGTTAACAGGTTTCACTGTGCATAGTGGCTAAGAGATTCCTGACTCTGAAAAAGGAGACGTCATAGTGCATCGCATTGCATCACTTTTTGTTCAAGTAATAAACTGAGACTTAATATCCATTAATTATTCTCCAGTTTAAATTTAATCTCATAACCCCAGATATTTATGTCACTTTTTTTATGACTAGATTGAATTCATATAAAAATAAATTTTAAAAAATAATATAATCAACAATCATATAACAAAAAATTTACAATTATAAAACACTATTTACTTTAGCTTGGACTGAAATTTGACCAAATCGAATCAATCCAATTTTCCCAGTCATTGAAATGTTTCTTTTATTAAGTTGTTCAAAATCTTCAGGGGTACCATGATTTATATAAACCACTTCACCCTAAAATATAAAAAAATGCAAACAAAATATAAAACTAGATTGTTTTTTTGAAAAAATATTAGTAAATTTAAAATTACATAAAATGTGAAAAGCATTAAGATACTGCAGTATTTTTCAAAAAATATTTATCTATGATACAATAGTTTTAATATTTTTTATTTTTCGAGTTCTTTTCTGAATTGGAAAAAATATATGCTAACTATGCTCTATATCAGTGATGGCGAACCTATAACCCGTGGTTCAGACACTGATCCATGCAGGCTTTTTAAATGACCCATGCATTGATTTTTATAAACTTATTTTTTATATCATAAAAGTGAGAACCAAAAAAAGATAGTTTTTAACCATCCTTCCCTCCCCCTTTCCAAGTGACATCACTGACTTAGTGACCCATGAGCTAGTACTAAAAAAAATAATGAACAAAATTTGACCCACTTCTCAAAAAGATTCACCATCACTGCTCTATATTATGCAACAATGGCAAACAATGTGTTACTAACAGCAGTGCATTTCCCCACTTAATTTTTTTTAATACTAAATTTATTATATTAAATTGATTAATATATGAAAATTAATAGATGTTTGTAAAAATGTGAAATTAATATGATGAACATTCTCGTTTATATTAAGAGAGATGCTTAGCTATGTCTCAAATCTATATATATAGAAGAATAGAGGTTTCAGTTAAAAATTCTATTTCAAATTAATTTACAAATTCAATTTTATATTAAATGTGTATTTTAAAAGTGCAGTCATATATATATACAGGCTATACACATGAATTGGTAGAATAATTTTAGTTATTTACTAAAAGTTATATCTTTTTTTTTTTTTTTCATAAAAAAAAAGGAAACGTTGTAAAACAATGCTTAACCTCAGAATAAAACTTTAATCTGTTGTAATAACAAAATTTAAGAGTTAAGATTGTTCAGATAAGAAATGTAATGAAATTAATTAATACGAAATGTAAAAATGTTCTATTATAATGATTAAAATGTCCTACTTTAATGAATTAAAAACCTGGCTATTTTAAGATTTTAATCTTGAAAATTGTATAAAATTTGTGTGAGAGAATAATAGACTGAATATGCATAAAAACTCCCTAATTTCTATTGTTATTCATTGAGTCAGTAGATTCTATTACTCATTTTTTAGATTCAGTCATTTGGATATTCATCGATCCATTCTTCAACTAGTCAAGACAGATGAGGGACTCTTCACTCTGTGCAACAAGCCAAATCTCTTGCTGGTTCTTTCATTAAAATTGGTGATAATCTGCCAATAGTTCAGGACAAGCGGCCTGCAGTTTAAAAAAAAAAAAAATCTGACCAAACTTTCCTAGTGGTGTTCTTCAAAATATGCTGGGCTAGGCACCTCACCAAGAAGAACTCCATGCTCTAAGTCGAACCTTCATCATTCAACATGTAGAAATCATAAATCCTTGGAAAACTGATCTCCTAAAGCCAACTTACAAAGAAGATTCTCAACAGAACACCTTGATAACTACAACTAGAAAATGGACAAAGGTAGCTACGTCTTCAATAAATTGCAAGAAACTAAAGCAACAACCTTGATGGATTTAGCGGTAGTATAAAATTTTATATATCATAATAAGCCAAAAGTTGTTACAAGTGTTTTTCTTTTGTATATGCGCATTACTTTTTATTAACCATAATATTAGATTTAAATATAATTTTTCTTTATTTTATGCATTTTACTAATTTCTTCATGGCCGAGTTTTAGTTTTATTATTAGGATAGATTTTATTTAAGTAATTATTTGACATTAAGTTAAATTTCAAAAATTCATATCTTGAATAACGAAATATTTTTTTTAATGTTAAATTTCTATTGTTTTTTTTTGATTAAATCATTTTCATAAATAATTGCTATTAGTGATGGCAGCTGTCTAAAACAACTGAAACTCTTATTATGTAAAATAACTTGAGAAATTCATAGACTAATATTTTTTTATTAAATTTATTTCTACAGAATATTTAAAACCTCTTTAGTTATATGTATATATAAGAAATATTGAAGTGTAAAGATCAGACTTTTATGGGCTATGATAGTCTATGTATAGTGTTTGGTTATGGGTGTTCTGTGCAATAAGATGGACCATTGCAAGTCTATTATCTCTTTGGTATGGCTTGGGTTTGATCGAATTGCACTGTGCCTTAGAAAATCACATAGGTCTGCATAAGTTAATTAATAATAATAGAAAAGTTAATTTAAATCTTATACAATATCATTTGCTCTTAAGAATCATTGTTTTTATATAAATACTTTGATAGTGTTTGCTTTTACTGGGGATATTACTCTAGAAAAATATAATGTTCTAAATCAACTTTTCATTTAGGTCTTATCTGAGGAGACTCATCTATGAAGGAACATTACTTTCTTTTATTTAATTTATTTTGGTGAGGTTTTTATATATATTTTAGAACTTTTTTTAAAACTTAGTATCGAACAAACAGTATAATATTTATTAAATAAATTTGCTGTTATTTGTTTACTGTGTCTGTCTATCAATTATTTAATAATTATGGGGCTCATACTCTAAGCTGGGCTAGTGTTAAGAGCATGTAATTTATTTTATATCCCGATAGTCATCATCACTAATGAGTACTTAGTCACCCCAAGTAAATTTTCTAGGTTTATTAAGTAGCCTAGTGGCACTCTAAAGTGGCCAATGTTCTAACGTATGTGGATCCGGTACAATATATTGAGATGATTATGTGTCTCATGACATAATAGTGTGTGCATATATATATATATAAAGTTGAAAGAAAAAGTAGAAATAAACACAGCCAAAAAATTTTGTAGATATTTTCTATATTACACTGGAATAACAGAAAAGATTAAATAATTTTGAATTAAAAAAATTTATTATAAATTAATCATATAAAAAGGTCTAATTAATATTTTATTAATTCTGATTTTGAAATTAAAACAAGTATGTTTTTATATTACAATAGATATACTGGTAATTATAAAATTCCACTATCTATTTTGATTAGATTTTTTTTTTTAAAGTAAAGCTTATATAACATATTTTGATTTTAAAAATCTTACAATGTTGTTTTTGAAAGGATTATGATAAATTGAAAAGACATTAACTTTTTTCAATTAAGATAAAGAAAACTTGCTTTTAATTACTATTTTTTTAATTCCAACAGGACTATGGAAAGGTTGTAAAAAATTAGATGGAGTTTTTAAAGTTTTACAGGTTATAGAAAGTTACTATGAAGATATAACTGTGTACTAGACAGTATGCCTGAAGTCTATCAAATTCTGGACTAAATTGAAGCGAATGTATGTATGCCAGAAGTTACTGGATTATACATTTCCCAAAGATGACAATAAGCCAGTCTATTGTTTAGAAGGGACCAGCTTATTCAGATTCCAACAGCTCGCCAAAGTAGTTTATACATATACTATTTTATCTATATGCATAAAAGCATAGATAAAGGTACTGTGTTGGATATATATAAAGGACCGCTGATGAATAGAGTGTTATATATATATTGAAAACAATATTTTAAATAATTTCTTGAAAATGAGTTAAAATTTCTAATTCATAAATGTTAAAAGTAAATGACTTTTGTCAACTAAAAATAAAACAAGGAAAAAAAAATTATAAATGACATTTGTATCTAGAACATTATTTTTTCCTAATATCATTTTTAAAAAAAAGAGGAAAACTTTGAGGATCTTTTTAAATATTGAAAATAATGCCACAAGGATCTGATTTAAATAAAACTTTCTTTACTGAAAATGATGATTTTATTTTGAAATTAAAAAAAAAAAGTAAACTCCAAAAATCTTTCTATATTGAACAAAAGAACTTGCTTGAATATTTTTAAAGATGTTTATAATTAATCAAGAGAAAAGAACTTTCCAAACTGAATATCACAATTTTTTTTTTAAAAAAAGATTTTTTTTTAATCATTTGAAATAATGAATGAATTAATAACTTTGATTCATACTATTTTATATTTTCAACATAGAATTAACTGTGAGAAATATATTTTTAATACGTCTATTATTTTGACAAATTAAAATATGATATATAAACATCAGTGTGGCACACATTACCATGGGTATCCATATATATATATGTGAAAACAGCCATTATTTCTATTATCATTAAAACATGATAGCTTATTTTATTATTATACGACAATTCCTATATGTTACAGCATGTGTGTGCTTTTACAGATGCATGTCATGTAGACACATATTAAAATTAATCATATTTTTATTATTAGTTTATGACAATTCAAATATGTAATTTATTATTATACTGCACATCTGAGTGCTTATATATAAGTGCATTTGATGTAAACCTATTGACATATATGTAAATTACAATGTGATAGCATATTTCTTTTTATATTAATCAAAATCAGAAGGCTTAATTTATATGTATAGTCACATTTTACTGACCTTAATTTCATTTTAATTTGTTATTAATAAATTTATATTTTGTTTAAATTATCCCAGTGAATTTAATTAATCCAAAAACAGACTTAAAACATATGTTAGGATTATATCTCTATTTCACAGTAACAGTTATAGAGCTTTTGTTCACTAAGCTGGATTAATAGATAATGATCTGTTATATAAAAGGGGTTAGGTGTAGTGTTACGGATATACAGATGATGATGATTCTGGTTGGTGCAAAGGAAATACCCTTTAAAGTCCGTGCACTACATTTCATTTTAATTATTTAAAAATTAAGTTTATAGCTGGCCAGTACATTAATGGTACTAAGCAGCCAGATCATTGATGACGGTCAACATGTTTTAGTAACCCAGCATTATTTCTTTAAATTGTTATATTCTTATGGATTGGAACTTACATTTGTGCATCCAAATTATTATCGAAATAATCTGCTCCAAGCTGGCAAGGGCTAAATAATTAAGCTGGACTATAGTAAACCATTTTCAAATACAGTCACAAGATTGATTGTTGATTTATCTTTATTGTTGATCAATCATGATGATGAATAATTAATTATTGCTTTTGTATGATGCTAATGAACTAATAGTTACTTATAATTAGTGGTTTTGCTGATCTCTCATTTATATTCATTATAATTCATTTTATATTTATTTGGGGATGATGGTTTCCCATCTCATAATTCAGCCCTAATATGTGTACTGTTACAATTGGCTCATGCCCAGACTCGTAGTTATTCATTAAATTATTTTTCATATTTAAATTTAAATTAGTTCATTAACTGAAATTGATGATATGAGTGCCATCCCCCAGCTTCACTCCTCAATATTCTGTACAATTACAATATATATATAATTTTTGATAGGAAGACTATTCCTGAAGTAATGTATATTATCCCTTGTTTTTGTAAAAAGGTTTATATAGGTCAGAATGGTTTGAGTCTAATGAAAAATAAAGGTACTGTACCAATATTGATATTGGCACATATAATTTTATCTAAAAAAAATTATTAAAATAATCTTTCATAAAAGAAAAATGTAAAATTAGATGTTGAAGAGTTTGTTACAGTTTGTTTTTGAAAAGAATAAGAGTCAAATAGTTTTCTATCAGTAGTTTTTGAAATAAAAGTTAAAATTGATTAATTAAAAGAGGGGAGGGGAATCATAGTTAAAAAAGTTAAACTAAAGGTTTTATAAAAAAGGAAGTAGAGTCTAATATTATTATTTGAAATATAATTTAAAGTTTAAGAAAAATATAAATCTCTTTTTATTCGAGTTTAAGTAAAGGAAAAGTCATCTTAAAAAAACTAAATAGTAAATTGTATTAAAATATATATGTGCGTATATATGTGTGATTGTAAATAAATAAAAAAATGTATGCGAAATAAAAGAAGATTATCATTAAAAAACACGGCAATGGCTATTAATTAAAATATAAAACTACAGGATTAAAAAGCTTGTCTCCAACGGATTAGATATAAATTAAAATATAAAATATGTCTTGCATGGCTATTACTAATTAAGCAATTTTCCAAAACATGTTGTCAAAGGATTAATTGCTAAAGAATTTCGACAACAGATATTTGCCAGAAGATATTACAAGGACAACACATCACAGGTATAAATAGTAAAATTTTATCAGATAATCAGTTCAGTTCAGTTCACAAATCAATTGGGTCAGTAAATTTCAATCAGTTAAGTTAATTGTATTTAGAAACAAAAAATTGCAGTGTTGAGCAGCTTTTGGGAACTCGCGTTTCTCCACAGCCTGATGTCCGATGAAAACAGCAAGATCTGCCCATGAAATAATGTCAGCTTAATAACTTGGAAATCTCCATCAATATCTAATTGTCTTCAATAATAATAATGATCATGAAGAATAATGAAACTCATCAAGGAAACGTCCCAGCCGGCTGGAAGCATTCGTAATGGAAATATTCTCACCGAAAGCAGCCACCAAAGAGAACAAAATTCTACGTCTACATTCAAAATCCTAGGTAAAACATTTGCTTATTTCATTTATACTGTAATAGCCATTGCATTGCATCAACTCGTGCAAATCCTCCAAAAGTCTAATTATATGAACTCTATAACATACATAAAATGAACTATTGATATGTGTGTTTAAGTTTTAAATGCTATTAATGCTTTATTACTATATTTGTGAATGCTATATGAGTTAATATGTGCGTGATCATTATATCAGTGTTATTAGTTAAATTAGATAAATATCAAATCTACAAGAATATTTAAACTAGTTTAGAAATGTTAATTTAAAATATGTGTGTATTATATTAAATTATAAAGATGTTTAAATTTAGTAAATTAATGTTAGTTAATAAATTATCTTTAAATTTAAACTTTATCTGTCAGTCAATTCTTTTTATCAATCTCTTCTTACCAATATTTTATTATTGATTAAAATTAGACTGAGCTAGTTAAGGGAATTGTTTCGAGCGCTGGATTATGAGCCTACTGACCAAATACGTTGTTTATTCTTCTGAATAGATAACTGGCGCCCGGAGTTTACTTTGAAACAAATAAAGTGTTTGGATAGTAGGGGTTTGAATCTAGCAGCTGAGGTGGGCCATTGTTGATAGTTAAAGCTATCAATATCTCCCATTTTGCTCGAACGTGCTGGTTCGTTCACATAACATTTATAATCAAATAAGATTATAAATGTATTATGAAAAGAAGGTTGGAAACCAGCCGAAACATACATACGTGTAAGTAAGTTTTCTGAGGAGTGAACCCGGTACAGTACATAAAAGTAGAGTTAAAAATAAATATTTTAGTTCTGCTTTGTATGTCCCTGAATAAGATACAGGCCACACTATTAATTTTGATGAAGCTAAGGTTGTCTTCTTTGAGAGAAATGAAATAAAAAGAATTAAAGAATATTTATTATTGAAAATTTATTACTCTGAAGCAATTAACTTATTTAAAAGTTCTTTTAATATTAAGGGTGTATGGGAATTAAATGGAATTGTGGGTAATGTTTAATATAAATATGGTGTTGTTTTGTAGTTCTTTACACTTGAGAAGTCTGCTTGTAGCAGTGAAACCATTGGTTGTGTTTTTGATTTTATTTTCTTGGATAGTCTGGTTGAGTTTTGGATTTGGGGTAATTTTAATTATTTATTGACTAATTTAGGTTTATGCTTGCAATGTTTATATATGTAATGTTTTCACAGTTATATGATGTAAATAAAAGTTTTTGGGTTAAACCATCTGTTAGTTTTGATTAATTTCTATTTCGATGAAATAGCATTCATCATTGTCAAGGTTAACTTTTCAAAGAAAAAATGTTAGATCTCAAATAGTAATGAGATTGAGTGTGAGTAAAGAATAAGGTTGAGCATGAAAAATATGTGGATTAACAAAATGTTTATTTTCTTTAGTTTCACCATTAATTGATTTCAAGTTTATATTAGAAGAAAGATGTAAAATAAGTGGTCTTCATAACACTGGATTTTGTTGTGCTTCATCAGCTCTATTTAAACCCATTGGTCTTCTTAGTATTTCAATCGACACCCTCATGGTTCTTAAATGATATATTTCCAAATTAGCAAGTATTTTAGCATAATCAAAATCAGGTTTGTGACCAATTTCCAAAAAATGTGAAGTAAAAGCTGATGTATTCAACTTCTGATTAAAGGTATTTTTATGTTAATTAATTACTACATAAATTCATCTATTAGACTGACCTACATAGATTTTTGAGCACTGTGAACATGGAATTTCATAAACCCTCTGGTATTCTAGAGTAGCATTTCTCAACCTTTGGATTGCGACCCAATATGCACCAAAAAATAAAAACATAAATATTTGATAGCAAAAATCTTTTTACATTTTAAGAAAATATTAGTATTAATAAAAAAAAAATTGAAATCGAACTGATACGTCAAATTAAACTATTTTTTAAATTTTTCATACGTAATTTAAATAAAATTCTGTATAATTTATTTTTGTAATTTTTGCTTGTATTTCATATATAAGTAAAACCTTATTTGAAAAGAAAACACCTTTTTTGGTAATGAACAAATTGTGTTAAGCTTTTAAATTAAATATATGTAGTTTAACTTTAACTCAACTTTTTAACTTACAAATTATTTGTTCATTATAAATATTATCAAATTGATCCGAATATATACAGTACCATGCTGATGTAATATCTCTTTTATTTTATATTATAATTTATGTAATAAACATTTGGATCGCAGAACTATTTCAATGAAGTCTATTGGGTCATGTGGCAAAAAGCTTGAGAAACGCTGTTCTAGATTCTTTTGGAATACCAGAAGGTTTATGAAATTCCATGTTTATAGTACTCGAAAAGCTATGTCGGTCAGTCTAATAGATGAATTAATGAACATAAAAATGTTTTTAGTCAGAGTTATATTCATCAACTTTAATTTCACATTTTTTAGAAATTGGTCACAAACCTGATTTTGATAATGCTAAAATACTTGATAATTTGGAAAAGTATCATTTGAGAATCCATGAGGGAGACCGATTGAAATATTAAAAAGATCAACTGATTTACATAAAACTGATAAAACATGTATTCTAGCTTATGGAAACCATTTATTTTATCTCTTTCTTCTAATATAAACTTGAAATCAATTAACGGTGAAACTGAAGAAAATAAATATTTTGTTAATCCGCATATTCTGAATGCTCAAGTTCTTCACACTCAATCTCATTCTTTACCTCACAGTCAAATTCGTTACTATTTGAGATCTAATAATTTTTCTTTGAAAAATTTAACCTTGACAATGGCGGATGTTATTTCATTGAAACATTGGGAATTAATCAAAACTAACACGGTTTAACTCAAAACCTATTTTATATATAGAGAGAGACTATCATTTATTCACATATCTTAAATTTAAAATGTATTACCTGAACAAAATTATGAAGTATTGTTTAATTATTGTAAAATAAATGTATTACCTGAACAAAATTATGAAGTATTGTTTAATTATTGTAAAATAATAAATTTGTGCTTTTATAAATATAAGATATTCTGTATTTTAAAGTGTCATAAACTTTATATCGTAAAATTAAAGTTTGTTTAAATTTTCAGTAAGAGTTAATAAGAAGGGAGGGAAGAGTTTGTTGTTAAAATCTGGAAAATTGACAAATTGCAAAATGAAACTTGGATCAAAAGTACTCTATGTATAAAATAATTAGAGGTCATTATTATCTCACAACTATTTACCATTAACATGACAGCACTCTCATACAGTGGAACAATTTTATCCATCTTGTAATAATACATTCGGACAATAAACATCATACCATTAGAAATCCACATTGTAACAATAAATTATCTGACAATTAACATCACGTCACTAGGAATAAATGTAATAATTAAAAGGTATGATGTACAAATATGCACAATTATTTGGATTATTCAAATTACCGGTTTGTTCCTTTTCTAAAATTTCCATTACATCACATAAGTATTGCAAATATGCAAATATTTCCACAAGGCAACTCTTAATCATTACACATATCTATATACATGAGTTTTTGATGATGTAGTGTTTAATCTCTACTGGTCAAATTAATAACTAGGGATCTTCAAAGCTAACTTAATATATCCATAGTTAACCTTCTAATTACTTAACAATCAATAAGTTTCACTAGAGCAGTGTTAGATTGTAATTACATAGAATGTAATCAACCTCCTCATTACTGCTGTACTATAATAATAGACAGTGATGTATTTTTGCAGTTAACATAACTGTTAAATATAGTATGGTGCTACTGAGGAGGGGTCATTAACTTCTATATAATTACTTCCTAATTATTATACAAAACTAGCAATAACTGGCTCTTTAGTCAAAGAATAGTGTTGTCTATCAGTGAGTTCTAATATATTATAACGGAAAGCAACTGCTCACAGTAAGGATAGGTAGTGATTTTACTTATTTAGTAGTGGAATTTAAATAATATACTAGATATATTAAGGGAATCATTTACAGTTAAAATAACTATGTGCTGATTGCCCAATTAACTACTATTTATCTTTTATTTATTCATAGTTATTTCGTTTACTACATTTAATGGAATAACCTAACACTATTATCATCCCCTTTATCAATCTACAAATTAGTACATATCTTCAGTCAAACAATACCTTTATAGGATTATGAATTAAATCTAAGTGCCATACCTAATTAAGAAATGATATTATTTGATTAAAGAATAAATTTAGATTTATACACCCTTCTACTGTTATTAGCTTCCGAACTCCTCAATAATTTCTCATCAGCAAAGCATGAACTCATAAGCATAATTATAATATTTAAACTTATTTGCCTAATACACAAAACAGATTTTAACAATAAACAAAAAAAAAAAACAAATTTATTTAATTAAACAGCTTATGACATATGTATTTAAAACACACATTTAAACATCAAATATAAATTGATACTATCAAATAAATACAATGCAAAATTACATTTAAATTTTATTAATAAAAATAATAAATTATAATGGTTTATGGCATTTTTAATTACTAAAATATAAAGTTGTAATTAATAATTTGTAAAGCGCATACTCATTAAGTAAGTAATATATATTAAGGCTATCACCTTAAGACTATCATCCACTCTACAAATCTTGTCTTTTAAAGTCATTAATCTTGTGTTAAGATTTGTAGAGGTCCCTACTGTCACATTTAGGCACATAGTCTTAAGGTTAGAGCCTTAATATATATTAATTACTAAAATAAATAGAATAAAATTTCATTTTACCCAAAAATTATTAATTAATTAGATTAGACTGTTCTAAAAATTTCATGGCACCACATTTAAGAAGATTTGATTATTATTAAATGAATATACATGATCAAATATTATAACTGTTGTGTTTAATTAGGCTTACAGGTTCGGTTCCAAACCACCCAAAAATTATTAATTAATTAGATTAGATTGTTCTAAAAATTTCATGGCACCACATTTAAGAAGATTTGATTATTATTAAATGAATATACATGATCAAATATTATATCTGTTGTGTTTGATTAGGCTTACAGGTTCGGTTCCAAACCAACAGACAAATGATGACAACTACTCAATAATTAATATGTACAATTTATTAGTTATCAAAAATATTCACACATTAGTTAAACAGCCTTGTGAGCTCTGGTAAGACACTTCCGGCTGTATTGGACAGCTTGCCTTAAATTGCCTCTAGTTTAGACTCTTCCGGCTGCACTTAGACAGCTTGCTTCAAGTCGGTTGTGGATGTAGCAGTTTCCAGTCCATATGTGGACTTGCCTCAGTGCATGGATGTTGCGATAATGCCTAAAGAAATATCTTTGCTGATGGCAGAAGGTTTATTGGAGAGCACATTCAGTTGTTCAGTTAGACAAAAGTAATTGCTCTCTGCCTTGCCTCCAAAAGGCTGACTATTTAATGGCACATCCCCTATATTACTGGCAGCATTTGGATTATGTATGCGAACTCCAACAAAAGATTTATTCCATTGGATAGCGACTGGGTGCTAACCAATCAAGCAAGGAATTTGGAATAGTCCACTTCTAAAGAACAAGATCAGATATGACATCCCTCCCCCTGGCTAAAATTAGCTCTGGAGGATGTAGTCATCGAGATGCACTGGACAACGTACTGTCTGCTTTGGTAATGGCTGCCATTCATCACTGTCCTTGGTTTCTTCTTCACTTGATGAAGTTGTTTCTGGATGTTTGCTGCCACCTTGACTTTGATGTTCATCTTCCCTGCTTGATGTACTTGTCCCAGGTTGGTTACTGCTTTTGTTAGCTTCTGTTATGTGATTGAGTCTTAGCTGGTTGAGATGGTGATGATGATGATGACCATCTTCTGTTTGCACAACAACAGTATAAAAACCCTTTATTTGAGTCACCACTGCTGGTATCCATCTTGTAGACCCCTAGTACATATGGCACAGTATTTGTGTCCCTATTTGGAGTTTTATTTTTTTTATCTTGAACTCAAGTTTGGCATCAGGTTTCAGGATCAATAACATAGCTCTTAAGAGTCTGTTGAATAACAGTTCTGCAGGAGTCTTTCCTGTGCTCAGATTGGAGTGCTGTGCTAGCAGAGTCCTGGCAATTCTGGTATTCCAACTTCTATCCATTTTCGTAATCAGCTTTTTGTTCATAACTTCTGAGTAATAAGATTTTATTTTTGATAAATTTTGTGAGATGGTTCACTTTGGTCACTTTGAATGCTAAGTGACAGAACCAGTCACATCATATTAAAGCACTATGGTTACTGAATCCACTACCAGTGGTAGGTATATAGTTTTGTTAGGCATAGTAATTTTTCATGTTGTTTGACCCAACAGCTTGATTTTATTTCCTTGATAGTCTCTGATATTGACCTACTGCTAGGGTGCAATTTATATTTATTCTTTTTATTAATGATCACCCAAATCTTTCTCGAAACTATAGACTCTGCTGACTCTGCGTCAAATTCCATTTTGACTAGCATATCATTAATTATGACAGGATGTATAAACTCCGACTTGACATCTCTGATATGGTTTATATAGGCAACTTGCTTATCTTTTTTATAATTGCCTTTACTGTTTTTTTGGAATGGGTCTTTCTGTTCTTGACTCATCTGTTTGTCTTTTCAATTTCAGACATGCCACCTTTATGTCTGACTTACTTGCAAAATGTGCATGTTGCTTCATAGCATGGGCATTCTGTATGCCTGTGTATGTGCTCATTGCATCTGTAGCAAAGTTGTGGGTTATTTGCTGCTAAGTTCTCTGAGCTGACTGAGTATTTGAGTGACCCAGTGTTATGCTCAATTTTTTTTGCACCTCATACTTAGTAATAGTAAAGGCCTGTATCAAATAGTTCATACATATTTTTCAAAGTGTAATTTTAAAAAGTACTTCCATTATTATTATCTACTCACATCATCAGATCACTTGATTTGATTTTTATTCGGAATTAGAAATTTCACATATTTGCGAAGACAATGATCCATAAATTAACTACTGTAATTTTTTATGTTGATAATCTTTGTTGCTTCAAGATGGCAATACTTTCCAAACATTTATTTTCTTGACATAATATTGAATATTGAAAAGTATTAGTGATCTAAATTATTATTAGTTTAGTTAAAATAACAACTATAAAATATTAATAAGTTTGAAGATGTTCAAAAATCTTTCATTCCTTTTTTTATTACTTATATTAACCTTTAACAGCTGTAACCAGTACATGAGGCCAGAGCAAATTTTCAATTGCCTTAATTTCATACTATTTTTTAAATTGAACAGGTATCCATCTTAATACCTTCCTCAATATGTCCCTACTTTGCAAATTCAAATTAGTTTGAAATTTAATTCATGCAGTATAAATTTGTCCCTTTTCCACATTTAGTGGTATCTCATACCATTTGTACTTTAAATGGCTGTAAATTTTCTTTTTAAGATAAATATTATAAAACTTATTGTAACTAATACCTACAATAATAAAAAGCAAATTTATTTCATTATATCCCATTGTAAGAAAGCATTAAATGAATCCAGTTAAGCAAAATTATCCATTTGTGATTTTAATCCTATATTTTTTAATTTTTTTATACAAATTATATAATTTAAAATGATACTTATATAAAAAAACCCTTTTACAGATTAAATACATAACTGAAAAAAATTCCTTCTTTCTTCACAATGCATTTTATTAAAGGATTTCACAGTTTTGATTGTGTAACAGTTTTCTTCAGAGCTATAGAATACGATTGAATGTGAGCATAAATAAAAATAGCAAAATATGCTTATTGGTAGGTTTATGTAAATAAGCAGGACATAAGGTAAATTAAATGTTTTATTGTTCTGAAGAAGACTGCTATACATCAAAACTGCCAACAATTTTGATAAAAAACATGAAAAGAGTAATAAAGAAGGGTATTTTAGAGATTTATTTAATAAAGCTAAATTATTAATCAGCACATACACATTATTATGAAACAGTAGCTGGATGTTCTTATTGAAGAGTAAAATGAAAAGAATATTAAATCTATGTTTCACTGCATTAATACTGTTCCTGAAAATTGTATTCTCTTTCTTTTTCAGAGTAAAGGAGTGTTGAAATGACTTTGACCCATAGATGATCACTATACTCAATATCTGGAAGACGGAGAAGGCAAAAAACATAGAAAAATGAAAAACTGATAAAAAAAAACATGAAATTTCAATTACGATACAAATATCTGTATTGAGGTCATTATTCTATTAAGAGAATAAAGCAAAAAAAAATTAAGTAAATGATATATTAAATAACGAAATTTAGATAAGTAATAAATAATATTTAACACAAAGTATAAAAACAATGATAATATACTTAATATACAAACAAACCTGTGCTATCCCTGCTTTAGAATAGGCAATGTATGCATGATAAGATGCTTGCTCCCGTTTCATGATTTTATGTCCTTTCTTACTATTTACTCGTCCACGTGTTGTATATAAAACACTTTCATTTTCTCCGATTACTCGAATTACATTATCTTCTTTAGGAAAAGAAAGCAAAACGTTGTAACTTGTTTTTTCATAATTATCAAATCCAAGATCTTTAAAAATATCATAAATAATTTGTGAAGCATTGTCATCCTGCCAACTTCCTGACACAAGAATTTGATTTAGAATGCTAAATAAAATAAAAAAAATTATATAAAAATATACACTCGAGAATTATATAAATATCTTTGAATGAGAATCTTCAGTAAAAGTTTAAGTAGTATAAAATCAATCTGATCTAATGCAATAAAAAACATTATATGACCCAAAGCTTGCACAATATCTTACAGAAGACAGAAGCAAACTATTTTTCTATTTCAGTAACCAGGCCATAAGATAGAAACTAAATATAGGAGACATAGACAAGATAGTATGGAACATGGATCTGACAAGCAACACCAACTAATATCTATTGATTATACTCAAATTTATAATAGCAGTAGTGAAGTAGTCTTTGCTCAATTCTCTAATAAATTAAGTGAATGACTTATATTTCAGATGCCCATAAGAATTTTAGCATCCGAAGTAAAGTCAAGCTGTGATCCATGGGACCTTTACTACTCAAGTCAACTACTCTACTGTTGCACTAAGATAAAGACCATAGAAGACTAAGGAATTATATATCCTTTGCTGTAATGTCAGTAATCTATAAAAAAAAATTTGCTTTAGAGTTGTTGGAAAATTTAAATGAATGGTAGAGAATAATATAATGGGAGAGATGCAGGGAAGGCTTAGACATGATAGATGTATGAAAGATATCTTATTTGCAATCCCACAACTTACAGATATGGTTAGGAATATATAAGTAAACATTTAAATTTGAATTTTATAGATGCAGAGAAGTTTGGGATAGAAATAACAGAAACAGATTATGGATAAATCTGTTAAATTTGGCAATGGATAAATGGAGTATTCATGGACATGACTAGAAAAAATATGTATACTTATCATTTAGTAAATACAGAGACAGAATTAAAAATAATGATGGATTAAGCCAATGTTATCCTACATCATCTATTTTGTTTTTATAGTGTTTAAAAAAAGGAAGTGGAGTTAATAATAGAGGGATTAAGAACGGTATAAGGGAGTGTACGTATTACTAGGTCTTTTTTTGTTGTTGATGATGGTGAAGATTTTCTTATATGCAAAAAGTAGTAAAGATATGGAAATACTTTTCATTTGTGCAAAATGGTAGAGAAATGGATATTAAATTTATTGAAAAAAATTCAGAAATAACGATAAATTTTGAAGAAAGAGAAGTTTCTTTTGGGAGACATGAACATGAATGTCATAAATAGATATAATTACTTAGGTGTCATTTGAAATAAAAGAATTATTTAGCTGATTGGAAAATAATGGATAAATAATGATTAACAAAAAAGGGTTGATAAAGAAATTAACGTTGATTTTATATAATAGATATGAGATAAGAATTATTCAGAAAAAAGTTACAGTACCAGAGTTGGAAATGGTGTATTACATCTTAGCAAAGAGATATTGGATATTCTAAAAAGAATTCAAATGAAATTAGAGAGACATAGTTTGATATGGATATGTAAAGGTCAAATAAAGCAATTCATGGAGAGTATAGTTAAATTTTTATATAACGGATGCAAAAAGCACGTTGAAAATGTTTGATAAGATTACAATTTAAGGATACTAATAGAAGAATAGCTCAAATAATTTTTAACTGGACTTTAACTAAAGATTGAACAACAAAAATGGATGAAATATGCTAAACAATTTAACAGACTTAATGTTAATTTATCTGTATAAAAGATAAGTATGTTATGAAGATTATTAAATGTTATAGTAGTAAAAATTAGAAAAATGAAGAGCAGGTAGGAAAGAGCTTGAATATATATAAAAATAAGCAGACAATTGGGTATGAGTCATTTTATGATACTAGTAAGAGAAATAGGTTACTGTATAAAGGTTGGACAAAATCTTTAATGTGGAAGTTGGTGATGATAGAATTTGGTTAATGTATATAATACTTTGTTTCGAGTGATATTGTTCTCTCTCCTTTAGGGGTTACAGGCCTGACCAGTGAGAATTTTAACATGGAAACTGAACCAGGATCTTTAGATTAATGAATATTGAATTTAAAATGCTATTTTAACCAACTAAGCTAGTTTATCAAAGGCAACTAGTTCAACATATAATTATTAATATATATATATATATAAATGAAATAATTACAGTGATTTGATTTGAAATATTAAACAACTATTAATAGAATATAAACACAAGTAAAAATGATACAAAAGTTATAGGAAAATAAATATCAACTGAGTATACAGAAAATGAGTTTTCAGTATTTGTTGGGATTTGAGAATGATAAGGGTGATTTTAGGACTAACGCTATTGAAAAGGCAACAGTGATGTTAAAATGAAATAGCGCATGAAAAAATTTGAATAGGATGTTTCTTCAAACACATTGCAGAGAGATTTTTTGATTTAAAGAAGCCATTTTGCATTGCAACACAAAATACAAAACAGAACAAGCTACATAAATAATAATAATTCATTTTTATTTATTATATATATCTAAACACAAAGAACAATTACAGATTGCATATAAAATTAAATAAATAAATATAAAATAAGCATTAAAAAAGAAAAAATTATTTATATGATAGTTAGAAATTATATTTTTTAAGGTATTGAAAAGAAAATGATTAGAAATCGCTGAAAAAAAAACTGTTGTGTACAACACCATAGACCCATTTTCAATCATGGTATTAAATTTTTCTGAAAAAACAATACATCAAAAAACCTAAAAACTAATGGATCAAAGTGACCGAAATAATATAGAAAAAAAAATCCTATCAGTTAGTTGTAAACAAAAATTGGATAATTAGAAAAACGGCTCTGTTAGTGGAATAAACCCAAACCTATCTATTTCCTTCATGAATCTAAATGTTAGTAATTCCAGAATTATGGTATTCTTTTTTCTCAGTTGGCCCATAATTATGTTAGAGACTATGAAATGAAACAACATGAAAAACCCATTGAACGTCATTCATTTGAAATTAAGAATCTAATATGGAGTAGTATGTATAAATTATTGCACACAGACAACACTAATAAATCATAGACATGTCTTTTGTTACATGAAATCAGCACTTATAAAATAAAAAGTGAATTAAGCCTAATCAGTAGCGATTTGCTAACATAGACGATTGACAGCTATAATGATAAGACAAAGTAAGCTAAATTTATTAATATGAGTCAATATATTAACGTATCTGCTTTTCACAATTTTTGCAATGTATAAAAATTTTATCAATTAATATCTGACATTTCAATGTCTTCTTTGGAGATCTTTTTATTTTTTAAGAAGGTCTCTCAAGAATATTTATAAGCAATTACAACATGAGATGTAAAATTCATAAAATTTTAGTCAATCCAAAAAAATTCAGTATGAAAAACAGATGTTTTAAAGGCTAAAAAGTCCCTGATAAAGATTATTAAGCAATCCAGATGACAGACATTGATTAATAAAATTTTATAAATTGTAAAAATTACACGTAGAAAACAAATATGTTGAACAATAAAATAACAATATTAAAAGAAAGAAGTACTGGAATATTTTATTAATTTAGAGGTAATTCTAAGGCAGTATGTAACTCGCTTATATTGAATGTTTCTTATATATATAAGTAGACAGATTTGAGCTAGAGTGGAGAATAAATAGACTAAAAATCCTGAGTTCAAATCCTTCTACTTGCTTAATATGGAGGCAAGTATTCAAAACATTCAACCCAATCAGTGAAACTGTTCTGATAAATTGATAGTCATCTTACTATGATTGAAATTATTTAAAACCATTTTAAATGAACCAAAATGATTAAGTTTGAATAATCAATAGATCTTAACATTGAATAGAGCTATAAAATTCCCACCTTTAAACTAATTTCTGATTTTGGCCTTCATCAATGAAAACAGGATTCAAAGCTTGAATTAATGCATTTATGCATCTAATAATTACCTTTTATTCTTTTGTACTATTTAATAATCTGAAATTTAAAAAGTATCTAGTATCCATTGATTTCCCAAGCTTATTAATAGACAGATGACAATAACTGATATTGCGAAGCAAATGATTAATCATATGAGAGGATCATGTGATGTTATTGTTGGTATTAATCTTCCTAATCAAAGAATAGAACGGCCTACATATGGAATAGAATTGCTCTCTAAAATATTAGAAAATGAGTTAGTGTCAGGCTATACAACTGTGCAAGAAAATCATTAATTTACTTGATAAAATGCTCTCCAATAACAAAAAACTAGATGATAATCATAGCAGATATTTCATTCAATACATTTATCAGTGATTTTTTAGAAACAGAAAGTGTATCTCTACTAATGATATTAGCTTGATTTCATAACAAAAGAACTTATTCAGAAATGGAAATGTCTTTTGTTAAGGATATGAAAAATTCTTACATCTTCACTGAAGACTGGCGTCTTATTCTTAAGCCTATAAAGGTCATATACTCAGTTGTTCATCTAATTCATCTAAATATCAAGGAAATATCGGATAAACTAAATACAATTTTTTGCGATAATAGAGTAAAAACATAATTCTAACCCTGTACTATTTACGAATAATCTTAAACAACAACCTAACTTTTTGTTTTTAACTGCTAAAGATTAAATCTAAAATAATTTCTAGAAACAATCTCTTTGGATAGTTGTTTGATATTAGTTGGGGTTGTGATGAATGTGAAAATTATCTAAGGATAGCTTCCTTCGCACTGGCACAAATTTTTCTATTACTATACCTCTGTCTGGAAAAAAAGATATCACTTTACATTTCTGTATAAGTAATTAAATATTACCATGATAGATATTAAAACTATATTCCAGTTATTTTTCTTGCAATGATTTTCATTTTTTCACATATACTTCCATAAGATAATATGAGAAGATAAACTGCTTCACACAAAATAATTAGAAAGTATTGCACAAATCAGTTGAGACATAGTTTCAATCTTTAGGATATATTCCTCCAATCAAAATCCCTTTTTATATGATCAGACCCTTCCTTCAACTGAAGAATTGTAGCATAAGAAATAGTTTTTATGGGGATCCCAAATACACTTTTTCTCCCACATTTAATAATAAATTCTTAGTGAATCTGATTTTCTTAGATATTATTAAAGTCTTGTCAATAGATTAAGAATCATCCTAGTCATTGCACTTATCTGCTTCTGAAGAATTTGACAGCCTCTGACCTAGGTACTTATTCCAATACAAACCATGAATGACAGAGATAATGACTATCAAATCTTTTTATATAGAGAAAATTTGAAAGATTTCATAAAGCCATGCAAGAATTTACTTCCTGATTGGAATGTCTTCAGATTTCAGTATAATGTTAATAATTAATTCTCTTTTTAAAAAAATCGTATTCTAAACAAATTCCCCCCCCCCCTAAAGTTCTATTTAAAGCTGTACAAAGTTAAAATTTAGCAAAATAAGAGTCATAGATCAATTCATAGATCACATGACCCTATCTCTTAAGCTTGTAAGTTATAAACAGTGAGGATTGCCAATTCCTCTACAAGCTTTATGATAAATGCTTAGCCAGAGCCAGCACCTAAAATTTAGCAGTCTTTCAAAAAAACCAAGAACTAACAATCATCAAACTTTTCCTCACTAATTTATTCATTTGTACATACTTTCGTTGTTATTTCTATCTGGCCTAAATATATTTAAGTGCTTCCTACTTTTTACTGAGATAAATATAATTTTTATATTAATCAAATATAAATTTGTATGACATAAAAATAAGACTTATGGCAATAAATTTTAATATTATATGACTGAAACTACCAGAAAGCAAAGTGAACAAAATTGGTAACATTTGTTACAAATTTGGCACCTGACTGAAATTAAGGCTGTAAATATAGATTATAAGAAGTAAAAAATGAAAGTGTTAATTAAGAAAAGACTTGTAAAATAATTAATGATTTTAAATATTTAACAAATTGGTTATGTGATAATTGAGAAAGTAAAATCAAAATTAAAGTAAAACTTTATTTTATAGTTCACGGAATTTGAAAATTAGAAAGTGGTTTGACAATTGCTTGGTGTGAAAGAGAATTATTAAAAAAAAAGGGGGGGAGCATAACATTTCAGAGGCAATTTGAAGAACAATGATGATTAATTAGATGAGTAAGATTATGAAAACTGAAATGCTAACAAGAGCAGATGTAAAAAAAAGCTTTTGATATTTATGGAAATTAAAAAGAGATGGACTGGAGATATTTGAAAATAAAATAATGAGAGATACATTTTTAAAATGTCTAAGAATCAAAATAAAAAAATTAACTTGAAAAAAAGGTTGGAAATAAGCTTATGAATAGATAAATAAATAAAAAAGGAGCTTTTTATTGTAAGATTTGTTTTATCATAATATCAGCATATTCAATTTTTTTTTATTGCGTTTTAGGTACAGCCTAGAAAAATTAAAATTAGAACATATATATGTCACCCCCCACTCCCACCCCTTTTCTGGGTCATACCAAAACACAAATGTCATCTATCATAATTCACTAATAATCATAATAATAATATATAGCACATGATTTCTTATAAAATATAAGTGAATAGATCACTTTACTAATTTATAGATCACCGTGAAAGGAAGCAAATTTAGAATTCAAATAATTTATTAAAATTATACTAATAAATCTTTTTAAAATTTAATATTTTTAAAATTTAATAAGTGCTTATTATTGAGTCAATAAATTTAATACTGTATATCAAATATAAAGTTTAATTTGTCTGATGTTAGTGACTGATAATACAATTACAGATATTTAAAAATAGAAAACTTTGAGAAGCGAAAATCAATCAATTTGAATGAATTAACATTACTTCAACTATGAAAACCAAACGTAATCAGTTAAGACACTAAGTATTATTCAGTTCATATTTATATTTCAAAAATCAATTGGGTCAAGGATTTCTTTTTGAAATGTTTAACTAAAAATTAATGATCATCATTATTTTAATTATAATCTTTAGATTTTAATTTAAATTAATACATTGTTACAAAATAATTTATTACGCAAAATACAGTTCGTTATTAAATATAGAGAAGATCGGTACTGATTAGTTGATCTGATTTGTTAGCCTTCTTACATTTCATTTTCAAATTTTTTTTATTAATTTTGACTTCATATTTACTCAATTATCAAGGTTCTGTAAACAGTAATTACTTTAATCTATTGACAAAACTTCAAATTTACCCAAGATAAAAAAAAAAGTTTTTATTTAAACTTAAGATATCGCTAACATCTATTTTTATCTCGAGTGTTAACGTTATCAAAAATACATTAACGTTAGAATCTACTACTTAGTGTAAGGAGATCCTCTTTGTATAATTAACTCCTTTATCTTTGTATAAAGTGATTTTTTTAAATTTACAAGCTACATAGGAAATAATAAATATAATAAGTTACAAATTAGAATAACAACATGTGGGGCTTTATAACAATACGATAAAGAGATAAACCAATATCCACAAAATTAAGATATTTCAGCGTATTACAGTCACCCTTTTATTTTTACATTTAATTAATGCATTGATACTCATCTGATCAAACAATACAAAACCAATATTTTACGTTCAAGTTAATAATAGCTAAATATCATTAACTGACAAATACTGGTTAATATTCAAGCTTACACATAGTATCAGAACTGCAGCTGGAATAATATTTTTTTTTACTGGATGATAACTGAATTGACTATGGATTAGCTATCGAAAAGTGAAACATGACATGAAAATAATTACAGAGTTTATTCAATCTGAATTCAAACCTCATGTCATGGATAATCCACTATGGAGAAAAGGCATCGAAAAAAGACATCTCTGTCAGATTCTCATAGAAAGGGTTTGAATAGTTTTCCATTCTTCTTTTATTCTTTGGCTAAAAATATACACATCCATTTATTCATCAACATGGAATATTAGCTGAGTCAGCTATGAACTGACTCTCTAAAAAAAAAAAAACTATGCCTGAAAAAAAAAAAAAAAAGGTTTTACCTAGCAAGTATGCATGGCAGGAAGAGGAATAGTAGTAGTATTATCACAACTTTTAAAGTAATTTGAAGATATTTGCATGAGAGTTGGAATAAAACAAAAACACTTTGTTAAGTAAGGATTAAGATCAAAAATATACTGCACAATCCATATGTTACTCTTCCACAAATCTGACCTTTTTGAAATATGAGATTATTCTTGAACAAAAATTGTTAATTATCTCCCACATAAGAGAATATATTTAGAATGGTAGTTAGTTTGGGATATATGCCCTTCCACAAGTATACAACATTGCTCAACAAATGTTTAAAATTCATTTAAATAGATTATGTTATTATTATTAAATTAAAAGACTCGGGTATTGGACTATTTTCATCATCTAGTCGGACTAATAAATGTTTTTAGAAGAATTTGAACTTTATTTATGCTTTTCAAAATAATTTATTCAATTATTAGTACTAATACATATTAGTATAGAATATTTTGAGCAATATTATACTCTTCCTTTCTTTGGATGTTGTACTTGGCCAAGTGCAGACTAATTTAGTTAGTCAGAGCTTCATCTTAAATTCAGTATTCAAGAATCTAAGTCACTAGTTCAATCCTCATCCTAACCTGACACCATTCAGGTCAATAATATCTTAATAAAAAAAGAGTCCATTTGAAATGTGTTATATACTAACATATATTTGAGAAATAAATTTGGAATTATTCTAAAAACATTTTAATAATTCAACCAAATGATGGAAATAAGCCAACATATAACTACTTGTATGATACCATCAAGAAATTAAGTAAAAGCAGAAAAGTCTGCAAGCTTTTTGTATAAATGAACTATTTTCTGAATTATTAATTGTAGTATATCATATGTTCTAATTTTATAAACTATATGCTAAAACATTACATGAATACAAATTCCTATGCTTACACAAGCTATTAAGACACTAGCCAACTCTTCATACAGTAGTGTCAACCAGTGCAAACCTTAATAATCAATGGCTGCAAAAAGGATTGTGCGCTGGATGGCAGTACTGTACAAATACCTTGTATAAATGTAGGAATTGATGATCATGAGATGTTTTACTGGCTTTATATCTATTCATGGCATGATGGTGACTGTGGTTCTTAAAAACCAAAGACACCAAAATGTATAGATACTGAAGCGGGTTCAGATCTGTATGACTATACCAGCAAATGGTATTGGATTGACAATGTTTTCATCTTGGATTCGTGATTTTATAGTTAACTAAAAAGATGGCTGCTGGAGAGATGCATTAGATCTAGGTGTAGTGCTCTCAGATTCTAGGCTAGTCTGGGGATATTTGATGAGTAATCACTAGATGAAGATTTTATGCACAAACCTTTTTGCATTCATTGATTAAGCCTTGCACTGGGTAGCACTACTATATGGAGGGTGTGCTACTATTTTAAACTACAGCAATGCATAATGATCATCAAAAGAAATTAATAAGCTGAAGAAAAATGGCTCTTGATTATTCAAGTGTAGTTAAATTAGGTTAAAACAAACATCAAAATAAAATGGTAAAATAAAAACAAATATATTACTCTGGAGAGAATATGTTTTGGAAATCCAAAATAAAAATATTAAGAAACTATGTCAAGCGTTAGTGGTCAAGTGGTCAGCAAAGCTGCCTTACAAGCAGTTGTCCCGGGTTTATGGGTTTGCTTCCTGACGGATGCTTTGACACATGAAAATATTAAGAAACTATTGATTTAGAATATTTATACACATATTTTTTGATACTCACTATTCTTAAGAAAATATTTTTTCTTTCACCCTCACTTCATATTTTCAATCAAAATGCAGCTTCACTGGATATCTGCATTTCTCAACTCTATAAATGAAAATATGAGATTTGGAGTCAATAAAATCAATTCTATATAAAAACAAGTTCAATACTGTAACGGTCAGAAAATGTGTGACTCGTAAACATAGTGCAGAATTCGACCACCATACAGAACAGCAGCACCATCGAGTAGCGAAGCCACCCGTTGTACTGAGTTCGAACATAGTTTATCGGTTCCACAATACAATCCACGAAACAACGCATCTGATGCAACATTAGTAAATATTTCCTTAGGCACGGTGGTCAGGGATATGCAAGAGACTCATGATTTTATTCTCAAGTTAGCCAATAATCAAACTAATATTAATTAAACATTCATATTTACATAATCGAGGAAATATATATATAGAATAGGTATCGAATAAATGAAACGTAACTGCAGACGTATAGTTTAAAATTATTTATTAATACATTTTAATAAAACAATCTAATAATATTTTATGGACTAACAGCTTCAGTAGCGGGATTTGCGACATGATTATATTTTAAAGAATACATTTATTTATTTAGACATTATTTTAGATTGAGGATTTCAGTAGCGGTATTTCCGATACTGTAATGGTTACAAAAGGAATACATTTATTTGAAGGCGTAATCTAGCTACCTAAAATTCTTGAGTAAGTATTTCTAATGCATGCCTTGGGGAATTTATACCTTTGCAATGCAAGAGTCTAAAGTAAGATTTAAGAGTGGCAGCGGACATATATTTATTTAATTAAACTATTTATTTTATGACTAAGGGCAACATTTATTTGAGAGTGAGTTATGAAGATAATGCAGAAGCGGAGTGATATATAGAATAATAAAACTAAGTAAAGGAACACGTGGTACGCTTTAGAAAGGCGATATGGAATGGCAGTATATCGAAACTGCAATGCCGTGAATGAGTTTATAAGAATGTCGGGCTGGTCTCTGCCATCGGCCCAACGAAGTAAGGTGTCACATAAGCATAACCAGGGACAAGCGGTCCATGTCGCAGTTTTGCCGGCTGGCTGCATGACATTGTCAAGTCCTACGGGAGCACCCATTATGCCCACTTGTGTAGGACGACTGGGGTTAATTTCAACCCTGAAGAAACCGGAAATTTCACGCCGGAATGGGTCATCGCGTCTCTAAAACGTAACACATGTATGCTGTATAAACGGTTATGATGAGATTTAAATAGGTTTCTGACTTGGCCCTACATTACCAACATTTACTCAAGAACTCTGGCGACTCTCAAAGAAATGGGATTTTCTAGAATTATTCATTAGATTTAATAAATACAAAATATATATAAACTGGGAGTTATTACAACTAATATGCCAGCCATTTGCGAAATAGTAGACCCTGCATTACAATAAATGATGCACTGAATGCGTGTCGATTTATATGAAAGTAAAGTTATTTAGGAAAGTAAATATTAATGAAAATTGGACACGCATTCATTGTTTTAAGCGATCATAGATTTAAACTTTGAAATTTGAGACAATTATGAGCATGCAATAATTAAATAATAACTATAGATAAAAATGTAGATTATAGAAATACGCACCCAAGAAAGCTAGAGTGAGGTAAGCTAGATTAGTAGAGAAATTTACACATTAAATTAATTATTCAATTTTAGTTATACAAATGATAGTTTTTACATTTTACAATTTAGATAAGTAGTATGAAGAAAAGCTATAGCATATTATTAGAGTACTCTAGAGTTTGAACACAGACAGGTACCTGTTTTATAAGAAGTTTTCCAAGTCCATTGGTTAAGTAGCAAATAGTTCATGAGTGGCAATTCTTTCTGGTATTTAGACGTTTCATTTTACTTTCACAGCAGCAGCAGCTTTCTCATTTATTTCAGGCAGCAGATCTTCATGGTGAATTTATGATGGGCAATGGAAAGTTTGACATCCGATAGGCCATCTCCCGATGGAGAATAATCTTGGTGCTTTACTCGGTCATACCTTGGCAGGAACAAATTATTTTTATTATTTTTGGAGTCTCTCAGTGATCGAGAGCAAAGCTAAAGTTTAAGTGAATGTCTCCAGCAAGTCTAAGATGGCCTCCTTTTTTTATCTTGATCTTTCACATTTTTGTTAAGATATTTTTAGGTTCTACTTAATCTGCCCTGAGGATAATCAATGCATTTTGTTGGTTTTTAATTAAAGAAAGCTGCCGTTCTATTGTTTACATTTTACATTTACTAATTATACTTTGGGGAATTTTTCTTTAATTAATCTATTATCTATTACTGACCGATGCTTTTAAATTTCAAAGACAAAAAGGGAACATAAGATTATTTTAACTTTTAATTAAATATTACATCAGATTTTTTTAGAATTATTATTAAACGAAATTTAAACAAAGCAATAAATACGAACTTTATAATCCAAAATAAATGATTAAAATTATACAAAATTATATAACTAAAAGAAATCTAAATTATATTATTTTATCCCTATTTATTGCCTTTAATTTGAGATCGAAATGTGTGCGTGTTTATGCTGAATTCTACATATATTTATACATTTTTAATATTGTTACACACACAATTCGATATCAAAAAGTTTAAATTTGGGCGGGATAGACCGGTCAGTGAGAGACGACAGAAAAAGGTGAAACTTAAGATTCGAATACGAATCTTACTGTTTCAATACGTTATTATGATTTTAAATCTACATTTTGAGCTCAGATCTATATGAGATTTGGAGTCAATAAAATCAATTCTATATAAAAACAAGTTCAATACGTTATTATGATTTTAAATCTACATTTTGAGCTCAGATCTATATCAGGTCCCTCATCAATCCAGAAACTTGCATCTTATTACCTTTCTTCCTCTTTTTACAAACAAGACCATCAATTCTCATCTCATCACAGGTTAATCTACGATATTTTCTTCTGACCTTTGTATTTAAACTCATGTCATACCATTACAGCTATACATTAAGCTCACAGTAAAAGATTTCTACTTGTCCCTTGAATATTTTGTAAAAGTTTGTAACTATTTATTATTAAAAATGTAACAATAAATGTTTGTTATTAAAGATATTTCTTTCAATGCAATAGCTTAGGATATATGCTATATATTACGGCAAATCTAATACTAATATCACTACAGAAGTTAGGCAATATAAATATTTATGTAACAGAGCACAAGACAATGTAACAGACTGCAGAAAAATTCAGCACTCATCAATTTTCTTAGATAATAAGGATAATAAAAGATATGATATCTGATCCAAAAAATATTATGCTTATCTATTTAGAATGTGATGATACAGAAAAATAAAGAAGTTTGCTACATTACCAAACACTGAAAAGTTATCAACAAAAGATTTAAAGCATTCATTCCATTAAGGATTTATTTGAACATTTAAAGTAAATATTAGTCTTTACATATGAAAGTCTAATCATTTCAAGAAACAGCAGTTAAGTCATGATTAAGGTGCACAGCTAACAAAATGTGTTTACCTTGTAATGGCTAAAGAAATAGTTAACCTACAATAATGAATAATTGTTAATTGCATTAAAGCATGTCATGTTTGCATCATATAATGAATAAGAAGTATTACACAGATGCTAAACTCTCCATACAGTAGTGCCACCCAGTGCAAGCCATAGTAATCAATGAATGCAAGAAGGTATGTGCATAAAATCCCTATCTAGTGCCTACTCATTCAATATCACCAGATTAGTTTCTAGTTTGTAGCTTTCATCAGTGATGAGCCTCTATGGAGAGTTTAGCTTCTGAGTAAACAGCTTGTGTAAGCATAAAGAATAATGATCATGTGATGCTTAGTGATTTAATACCAGTCCTGCCCAATAGGATTATGGTGACTGATTAAAGAACCAAAGATACCAAAAAAGTACAGATGCTGAACTGAGTTCAGATCTATATGATTATACAAGTTAATGAGCTTGAATTGAAAACATTATCGTGTTTTTATTTTGGACTCAAAGCTTTATAGTTAGCTAATAAAGTAAAAGGTGACTGCTGGAGAGTTGCATTAGATCCTAAGATCTAGGTGCAGTGCTTCCAACTCCAAGGCTCCTTCCTCACTGATGAAAGCCACAAGCTAGAAACTAGTCTGGCAATATTGGATGAGTAGGCACTAGATAGGGATTTTATGCACAAACCTTGCATCCATTGATTACTCTGCTTGTGCTGAATGGTGTTACTATATGGATAGTTTAGCTCATGTAAACATAAAGAATGGTGATCATGTGATGTTTAGTGGTTTTAAAAAAAAGTATTATCGATTCTTCAACTATAGTTTGGCTTTAAATCTAAAGCCTTTTAATTATTACATTACAGATCAACAAATCCTTAACACAATTTTATCTATTTCCTCTAATTTTATTGTTCAGCTATATAAATATTTATGAATGTTGAATTATATATACATATTAAAATGTGAATGTGAATTTTAGCAGTAATTTAATTCAAGCTGCCTCTGAGTGGCTTACTATTAATTGACAAATCAGGGCTTACTATCCATTTTATTTTCAAAAAACCTTACATTCAAATAAACATTTTAAACATATATATATATATATATTCATTAGATTCACATGAAGTGAATGTTTTGCACCAAATCAGGGCTTACTATCCATTTTATTTTCAAATAACCTTACATTCAAATAAACATTTTAAACACACACACACATATATATATATATATATTCATTAGATTCACATGAAGTGAATGTTTTGCACCATTGGTAAAAAAATAATTCATTAAAGCAATCATATATTAATGATAAATGGATGGATGGTTTTTAAAATGTGTAATAATAAACATAATTGAAAGTAAGATAAATTCCTAATAATTTTTACTAACATTTACAATTATTATGAATGAGTGTATTTGGATACTCTCTATTAGCTCTTTGTTTTAACTAAGATATGTTATACAATAGCCAAATCATGAATTAGAAAAATATAGTGCTTTAAAAACCAGTTTCAAGGGAAGAATCCTTTCATCAGCTTTTCTAAGCATCATTAACCAAATCAAAGAAGATATAAAATTCATTTATATTAAAACATGCATTACTTATTATTTTTTCTCTCATTCTTTCATTTATATTATGTTAGTATCATTAGTTCCTTATATCGTCAATCACTTCTTTGTGATGAAATTGGATGCTCGTGTAAATCCATTTTTTTATCACATGAGCAGGACTCTGACTAGAAAGTAAAAATTATTTTACAGGAAATGGATTCTGTATAACTGCCACTAATTAATCCAGAAGCTAAAGAAAGGTATTGTTAGCATAGGGTTGAAGAGGTTAGTTTGATATTTTGAAGCAATGTGATCCCTCTAGAAAAGAAAAATTTAATGACTTCTTGAAAAACCTGTGATTTGTGTCTATAAAATAAGCACTTTTTTTATTGGGCAAACTTCCAATTGCAAAGTCAATTTATGATAGTATGGAAATTTAATATGGATGTTATGTCATTACTTTATATAATTTCTTTTAATTACATTATTGTATATAACTTTTGTGAAGATTTTTAACAAATAACTACATCAGTAATTTTTCAAGTCAACCTCCTAAATTTAGATTAGAAAGTAAAATTGTTATATAGATTATGCTGAAAACAGAGGAAGTAAATATTATTTAAATGTTGTTTAAATGACACTTAATTTTATTAAGTTTTAGATATATAGTGGGCCTCCATATTCCTGGTATCAATGATTACTGATGCAATTAATTACAATCTTAAAAATATAAAAAATTTAAAAAACAAAAATTAATATATTATCACTTATATGTGTAAATGCATACTATATAGTAAATTATACATACTGTATATAATTTTAATATATAATAATTACATGTAAATAATAATTATATCTCATATTATACGTACATAAAACGGAAGTAGCTGTGGCTTCCAGTGAGTTCGGTAACGTAAACGAACTACTCGGTCTTTTAATACTTTGTTTACATTACAGAACGCATTGAAAGCTATAGATAGTTACTTCAGTTTCATTTATTTATAAAAATTACATATATTTAGGAATTCAGTTTGTTTTTTATTTGGTTAAAATCTTTTCTCAAGTTTCTTTTCATCAATGTTAATTGAATAAAAGAAATTTAATTAAAGCATCAAAAAAGTTTGAGTGTGTTTTTTAAGGTACTTCTAAACAAAATTTGCATTTTAACATTTTTTTTGGAATGATTTTTAAACTTTTAAAAAAAGACTTTTGCACATTTTTTTTTTTTTTTTACGATTTTTGCTTTAAATTTAAACAAATTATAGATCTTAAAGTATATTCTAATTTATTATATAGATAGATACACTTCCGGTACTATATTAAAATGTTTTTATTACATACATATAAATTTGAAAGTTTTTTTACAATGCATGCCAAATATATAGTGTTCACTATTATCCATGCATCTACAAAAGGGGTAGAGGGACATAAAAATTATGATTGTGGTCCTAGCTATAATTTAAATATTCAATTTTATTGCTTTTTAGCAATATTTTATTTTTTGTAACAAAAGAGCAAATATTTTCATGCTTTAATGAAATAATTCATCATCATCATCATCAACCATTATCAATCCACTGCAGGATGAAGGTCTCTCCAAGTTTAATCCATCTCAGATTTTTAGCTTCTCTTCTCCACAATACTCCTGCACACTTTATTTCATCCATCCATCCATCTCATATGTGGTCTCTTTCTGGGACTTTTACAATCTAATGAAATAATTAGTCTTTCATAATTTTCATCTTTTCACAGTATATTGGAAATGATATTTTAAAATATTTGACAGTAGTACAAAAATGATAATGATTTAATTCACAGGAGAGAATTTCATAATTACTAGCATTAGTGCTATATATTGTAACATAACTAAGTTCAACAAGTCAGGAGCAAAGACTACTTATTCTATTCTATTAATGCCATTTATTACAAGATAATCATTACATATTACATGGAAGTGCTTATTAAATTTATATCCAATGTTGTCCAATCCATTTCTCGCTTATGGTTTTCAACTTAATGTAACTTTTATTGATCAGCCACTGTTTATTCTTTTTTTTTTTTACGATCAAGCTACAAACCTGAAATTCAAAAATAATGTTTTGAATCCAAACCAATGGTTCTGAAACTGTAGAAACTAAGGTACCAAAATACTGTATATGGTTACTGAATTGATGTCAGATCTATATAACTATGCAAGCAAGTTGACTTGGATTCAAACCATTAAAAGGTTTTTAAACTTCAAACTGATAATTTGATAGTAAAAAAAAAAGATAAAAGGTGGTTGTTGAACAGATGGTATTATTATATCCAAAAGATCCAGAAGTACTAGATCTAAACCCATGATCCTCAATGACAAAGGCTACAGCCAGAAAGTAGACTGGATATACATTTAATAACCATTATTATCTGGTAACAATTGTTTTGTCAAGCTTATAGTAGATGGCGCCAGAAGAATGGAATACTGTAGTTTGTTCTTGGTAAACATTGGAAACTGAAAATATACTTTTTGGTTCAAGAAACAGTAAGTAATAATATTATTGTCTTTTTTAATGTTTTTAATAATTACCCTTTTTTTAAATTGTTTCTGCAAGCTTAAAAATTTTATTTATTATTTCCAGCATTGCTGGAAATGTTATACTATAATATAAACCAGTGACATTTTTGGTTTCCCAATAAGATCGTTTGCTATTTGTTTTTTTTATAAAAAATTATTTGTGATATTACATAAAGATTTTGTTGAAAATTTTCTTTCAAGTAACAATGGTTAGCTGTTGAACAACCTTGACTAGTTTCCATTCACACTTCACGCAAGCATAAAAAAAAACTTTTTACCATTTATGAAATCAAAATGATTTCATTAATCTTCTTTATTATTTATTTCTTCCTGAAATTTTTCTTTCAAGTTATAATGGTTAGCTGTTGAACAACTTTGACCAGTTCCATTTAGTATACTTCAAGCAAGCATCAAAAAAAGAAGGGCAATACATATATTTTATGCTATTCAAAGGTTTGGAGGTTGCCTTGACAGCAGTGAGAAATATTGATTACTATATTTACTGTGAATGTTTAGGTGGTTACTGGTTGGCATCTAATTACATCATTATTCCAGATTAGCTTTAGGCACTATTTTGCTTATTATTTCTAAATAATACATGGGCAATTTAAAAGTACTGCAGCTTGTAATGTTATAATTGATTATTTATTAGTATGCATTACAGTGACATGTTTATTTTATGTTTAAACAGATTTATTTAAACTTCATTGTATCAATATTTCATACTCTGTAGTCAAGTTGCAATCTTTAAGTGTCCATATATATTCAATGGACCATTAGTAAGAAAGGATTTCCATTCTTATTATTAAAAGGTATGAAGGTTGCCTTGACAGCAGTGAGAAATATTGATTACTATATTTACTGTGAATGTTTAGGTGTTTACAGGTTGGTATCTAATTATATATTTTATAGTATTTACTTTCATTGCTTGTATAAGATGTCTTTGATAACATAGAAAAAAAAACTTTATTTCATTTGCAAAATCTAAATGATGTCAAGCATTGGTGGTCGAGAGATCAGCAACGGCTGCTTTACAAGCAGTTGTCCCGGGTTAGTGGGTTCGCTTCCCGGCTGATGCTATGACACATGAGAAAAAAAAATCTAAATGATTTCAATAGTCTTCATTTTAGTTATTTCTTCCCATTTATCCTTCTTGCAAAACTGATTTCAAAGTTTTGGAAATGGAATCATCCTCTCATTAGTATAATCATGAAGTCTAATTAATGTTATTGTATTTTTGAAAATATTCTTCAGGACTTAATACAATTCTATTCTAAGGCATAAGATTCCAAAGATGTGCAAAAGTGAATGAGCAAGACATCTATCTTACAATCCATAAAGCAATGCGGAATGTATTTTATATTTATTGGTCTAGTTGTAATTTCTATAAATATTTGCATTATGCTTTTACATTTTAAATCTAATCTGTGTTTTTGGTTTGCTTAAATCCAAATTTTTTCATAGATTTAATGCTCATAGTTAAAATACTATATAGAATGAATTTAAGATTAATAAATCTGTAATTTCTAAAATTTTCTATTTCAACTTTCTTAATCATTTAAATAATCCTAATACTGCATCTATTTCACCAAGTGCTTTTAAAATATATATAATCATACCATTTGATCAAATATTTTTGACTTAAAAACATGATGGTTTGGAAAGGAATAAAGGAAATGGGATTTGAAACTAAATATAACAAAAAAAAAAAAAAATGTATATTAAAGGAACCCAACATAAATTGGAAAATGTGAAGAATATAATTATCTAGACATGCAAATCACACAAAGAGAAATAAAAATGCACTATAAACAAAATGTATTGGTAGAAAAACTAGAAATAATAAATGGCACATTATATCAAAATATATCAATAGTCAATATACAAAAAAGAATGACACAATAATAAAAAATACTATTATAAATGGAAGTGAGTTTGGCAATTGAAAGAAAAAAACAGAAAACGAATTGATTGTTACACCAATCACAAGAAAAGATCTGCAGAAAAAACAAGAAGAAAACAAATAAGCAATAAAAAAATTTGTAAAATGAAGAATATTGAAAAGACTAAATGAAATCGGAACAAGACAATTGAAATGGCATGTACATGCACAGAGGATGTTTCAGCCAAAATTTTTAAACAAATATTAAAGATAATACCAACAGAAAAGAGATCATTATGTTAATTTAGTAACCAATCTGTCATTATATTATTTATTTAATAATGACCAAAATTTATTTTCATATGAGCTTTGTACTATCTTTACAAAAATTGATTTAAAATAAATTAAAACTTTAAAGATCAACTTGCAATCTATAGTAGCAGAAATAATTATATCAATTTTAACATTCTTTCAGTATACTAATGATATGTCCATCATGTCAAGCGGTGGTGGCCGAGTGGTCAGCGCAGCTACCTTACAAGCAGTTGTCCCGGGTTTGCGGGTTCACTTCCCGGCCGATGCTTTGACACATGAAAAAAAAAAAGGATATGTCCATCATCTAATTAAACTGTCAAATGTTTTTAGAACAATTCAAAATTTTATTTATACTTTTCCAAATACATTTAGTAATAATATAAAAGTGAATGTAGAACACGATGTTCCAAGTTATATTCCAATCTCTTCTTCAGATATTGCTAGCTTAACCAATGATATTGCTAGTATAGCAATTAAACTGGAAACTTTTAGATTTGTGAATATGATTTTAAATAATGCTCTAATCAACTAGGCCATTCCCCCAAAGCCTAGCTAATTAGATTTCAAATTCAATATCTGCAAATCAAAATTTCCAATTCGCTTGCTATGCTAGCATGATCACTGGTCAGGCTAACAATGTCTGGTGATGAAAATGTAGCTCAAAATATCATGTAAAATATTAACTTGTAAATTATTACTAATAGTGCAATGTAATTTAACATATAACTACAAATAAAATAACATTATAATAATCTTCAAATAAACATCATATTAGTTGTTTTATAAATTCTCTTATTTAAAATCCCATTTCTCTACGTATGTCTATGTGCACATATTTATGTTAAAAGATCTTTTTAAAACAGTATGCGATTATTTCATAATTTGTACATGCTTGTTTATTTTTAACGTACTGCAAGAAGAACTAGCTTTAAAAAAGCTCACCATCTATACTGGGGAGTTGCGTGTTTTATTTTGTTAACTGTGGTTTTGCTTACACCTTTAAAATATTTTACTTCATCCATTTTATAATAATCAATAATTAGATAGATTATAAAAAGAGGATGATAAATGTGCAGTTACATAAACACAACCTGATAACATTCCACTATATACACAGTCAAAGAAACATATTTCTTGCAGGGTAAGATAAATTGTTTAAAGAGATCTAAATGGCACATCATTAACAAATGTGTAATATTAATATTATTAACAAAAACAAACAATAATAAAAAAAAACTTAGAACAAAGCCATAATAAGCAAACTTAGAACATATCCACACACACACACACACACGACTATATTGCCCTAAACATAATATATGAAATGATAATAAAATATTAAACATAAATAACGAGTTTATATAGCACTATGTTTTTTAATCTGTAATCATTATTATGAATCACTCCACTACACATGTCCTGTATAGATCTAAATACTTAATGAATACGTTCCTTTCCAAACACAAGATATCTTTTTAACCTAAATGTATATGTATAGGCAATTCTTATGCATTTGGAAATGAGAGTATAAAGATACAGATTAAAAAACAGCACTATATAAATAAATAACTCATTATATATGTTTAATATTACATTTAATGCTGACATGATGTAAATTCTAAAAATTTCGCAAACATCAATCATTAAACATAGTAAATGGAATTAAAAGTGATTAATTAATATTTGTCTGAAGGTTTGTAATGATGTATATTATAAGATGTGATATGTTGGACTATTTCCATCATTTATGAGTGAATGTTGAATGTATAGAAAATTTTAAACTTTATTTAAACTTTCCAAATACAAACAACTTGTTAGTAATAACACACAAATAGACAATACACGTTAGTAATTACACAATGTTTTGAGTAGTATTATTCTCTACTCTTCTTCAGGTGTTGCTGGCCTATATGCACAGTGACACTATTCGCTTAGAATTTGAACTCACACCTTTAGATTCTTGAGTATCGAATTTAAGGCAAACGACAGAATAGCTCAGTTGATAGAGCGTTTGCCTTAAATTCGCTTGATAGAATAGCTCAGTTGGTAGAGCATTTGCTTTAAATTCGATACTCAAGAATTTAAAGGCGCAAATTCAACTTCAAAATGTTGTGTAATTACTAATCTGTATTGTCTATTTGTGTGTTATTACAAACAAGTTGTTTGTATTTGAAAAGTTTAAATAAAGTTTAAAATTTTCTATACATTCAACATTCACTCATAAATAATGGAAATAGTCCAACATATCACATCTGATTAATTAATATTTTTACGCTCTCATTCCCAAATATTTAAGATTTGCCTATACATATACATTTACATTAAAAAGATAGAGCGGATTCATTCTATCTTTTCAAAAGATTTTTATCTTGTGTTTGGAAAAGAAAGTATTCCTTAACTGTTTAAATCTATACAGCACATGCTTAATAAAGTGATCCTCAATGATTGTTACAAATAAAATATTAAGCAAGTTGTACATAAATATAATATTAAATATATATCATTCTTTTAAATGCGACATAAATTAAATAACTTTCTTAGGTGTCCTGGGTCTTTTCAATAAAAGATAACATTTTACTACTGCAGATATTTTTATGATACAAAGTATGATCATAACTAAAACAAAAATTTTTTTTTCTTTCTTTTTTTTTTCATATGTCATAGCATTCATTTACCCTGCTTTTAAGAATTAGCAGGCAAATGAAAAAAAAGACTATAGTATTCCTTGTTTTTAAACTCGGAGTTAAAACCAGTCAACTTACCATACTAGTGGATGTATTGTAGTGAGCAGACCATTGATGTTCGTTCATTATAAAATAATCGCATAGTAATAACAGCCCCAACAACAAAAACATGGAGTTGTTATTAGAAATTTGTCGTGCTCATTTCCTTTAAGGCCTCAAAGAAAAATTAAAGGGTTTCCTTTTATTTAATGGCCAATTCCTTTGTGGTAAATGTTCTTTATTATTATTATTTTCATGTGTCAAACATCGGCCAGGAAGTGAACCCGCGAATACGGGACAACTGCCTGTAAGGCAGCTGTACTGACCACTTGTTATTATTTAATGGAAATTTGTTTCTAATAGATGATCCTCTAAAAATTATTTTAATTTTAAAGATTGATATTAAGAGTTCTAAGTAAACTGAAAATCATGTTGATCCAATGAAATTATAAACAGATTAAATTGTTATTTAAATTAAGGCAGGATTTTAAAAAAAACCAGATAAACAATACAACTCAATAAACTTTAAAACCTAATAAATTAATTCTCTTTAATAGTTTACGTCGCTGTGTTTAATCTTGATACCTATTGAACATATACTGACTAATACTTTAATCTTACATTGTTTTACTTCTACCCCCCTCCCTCACTATGAAACAATAGAATTTGATGATTCTCTCTTATTATTGATAAGCAGATAATAATAATAAAAAGGTATTGGGATGTTAAATGCTGGACTTTGGTGCATAAGATCCATGGATTGTATCCAATTCTGTCACTTCCTGTACTCGAACTACTTTTGAACTCCCAAGCAATAAAGCCAATCGTTTATTTTTATTTATTTTTTTCACACACACACACACACATATAAAACAAATACACATAATAAAGCATTAATATTACTTTTTCTTATTCTCCCATGCATTCTTCACATAAAAGAAGATTGATTTACAAGTAGAAATGAAATTGTACATTTATTGTAATAAATGGTTTATTATAGCGCTAACTATGTATGTAATAGAAGGGAATAAACTTCCAGTTACATGCTTTTACGAATTTACATGCACTCTTCTTTTACATTGTGCATGCATTACTATTCAAAAGTAGAGCAAACATAAAGGCAATAGGGAATTACAACAAAATGATAACACTTAATTATGGTCAGTAAGTATAAAAATCATATATCTTTTGATATTTGTCATTTTTTATAGAAGGTTTTGATGGAGTATACATTAATTTTACAGTGAATGTCACACTGAAGAATGAAGATTTTTCACGAAATACATTTTTAGGGAGAGAAGAAGATCTGAGTTTCTATGATGATGGATGATTGTGGGGTGGTAGAGTCACAGTCGAATGTATTACTGTATAATAGGTTAGCTTATTGGGGAAAAAAAAATTGAATGATTTATCGCTTGGGAGTTCACTAGAAGTTTGAATATCAGATATGACAGCACTGGATCCACTATCCATGGACCTTGAGCTCCAAAATCTAAACTCTATCAGGGCATGAATTTATAAGTAAATAGTCACTTCCATATGCCCTTTATTTTTCTAGTATTATAGTTTATGAGGCCGCATGCTTTATAGGAAATATAACATCAATGCCATGAGATCAAAGACACTTATAATTAGCATGTACTGAGGTCACTAAAATTTAAAGTTTCTAAGCATACTATCAAATCGATATAGCTATATGAGAAATTTGGCTTAGATTCAAACCCTTAGGATGCTTGAACCTCAGATTATTATCTAGGATTATATCAATGAAATGGAGAGAGCAATAGAAAGACTAGGAAAGAGGGATAGAGATACCGTTAATAGGTGGCAAGGGAGTATATACTTTGTCAGGTCTTTTTTGCAGATGATGTCTTTTTGTATGCAAAAATAAAAAAGATGATATGGAAGTTATACTGAGGACATGCACAAGGATAGGTAATGAGATGGGGATTAAATTTAGTGAAGAAAAATAAAATATAATGATATTTAATACTGGGAAAAGAGAAGATGAAGAATTTTTATTGGAGGATATAAAGTTAAGTGTGGTGAATAGATATAGTTATTTGGGAATCATCTTGAATAATCAGAAAAATTGCTTGGATGAATGGAAGAAAAATTGATAAATGAAGCAAAGAAAAGTAAGGGATTGATAAACAGTAAATATGATGTAGCTAGAATTGTATGGAAGGGAGTTGCAGTAGCAGGGTTAACATATGGCAATGATGTGTTATATTTTAGTAAAGCAGTATTAGATTACTTATAAAAAGGACAAAGGGAAGTAGAAAGACATGCATTAGATGTAGATGTATGGTTAGCAAAGGAGGCGATTAAAGGAGAAATGGGATGGTCAAGTTCTTATATGAGAGATGCAAAAAGCAAAATGAAAATGTTGGTAGATTGCAGTTTATGGATAATAAGAGAATAGCCAAAATAGTATTTAACTGGGTTATTCAAAAGGGCAAGCAACAAGATGGGTGCGAAAGATAGTAGAGTATGCAGAAGATTTTGGATAAAGAATTTATATCAGTATACTTGTACAAAAGGTGGGATGATTGTGTTAGAAGGATTGATGCATATTATAGTGGTAAGGAATGGGATAGAAGAATAGATGCATTAATAGAGAATAGGGAGTTGAAGAGATGGAGAACTAGTATAGAGAGTAAAAAGAGTTTAAATATATATAGAAATAAATGGAACATTGGGTGCGAGTTAGTTATGATAATAGCAAGGAAAGTAGTTTATTGTTTAAGGCTCAAATGGGATCTTTAGTAACAAGGGAATATACACATAAATGGAAAAATATTGGTGATTTAGTCTGCAAGTTGTGTAAGGAAAGCATAGAAAATATTAGGCATCTGTTCATTCAATGTAAATGTTAGTCTGCAAGTTGTGTAAGGAAAGCATAGAAAATATTAGGCATCTGTTCATTCAATGTAAATGCTTGAAAGCAAAAAGGGTATAAATAATGAAGTTATGGAAGAATAAATATGAACAAAGTGATTATACAGAAAGTGGGATATTGAGTTTTATGCTGGGTTTGGGAAAAGATAAGGGGGATCAAGATATAAAGGCCATGGAGTTAACAAAAATTATGTTGTAGAAATGGGATGAACTAGATTATGGGAAAACTTAGGGTGGGGAATGGAAAGTGTAATGTGGCTAACAGATTTCTCTGGGCATAGTTGTTGAGAGATTCCTGACTCCATATAAGGAGAAGTCACAGTGTATCACATCACATCTAAAAGGAAATGAAACTTCAGTTAGAAGAATAGCCATTGTTTCTTTGGCGATCATGAGCATATTTCATGGAAATATTGATTGTCAATGATGATGTAAAAGCTTATTTTTTGGAAAAATTATTATTATATTTGTATTGTGATGTACTAATTAATAAAAATGAAAAATAAATATTACATATTTATTTTTTACAGAAATGTTTTATTTTTAAATATAAAAAAATATTTTCTTTTGAATATTGATAGCATAGAGATTACAGTTGCAAGAAATACAACTGTCTAGAAATGTCACTCACCAAATTGATTATAATATTCAGCGATATCATAAAAATTATGAAAAATTCTAAACTATTAAAGCATAAATTGGTAGATTTAATAGTTATTTTAAAAAATTTGTTCAGATTTTTAAATCAAATATGAAACAAAGAAGAGTTTGTTCATTTAATAAACTGAATTGGCTCTACCTGAAATTGATGACATGACAGCATTTTGTTTTGAATAAATATAATTTTTAAAATATTTCTGGAAATCAAATGTAATTTTTTAAAATTTATTTAATTTCTAAACAAAAATATCTATCAAATGAGGTCAAATTTATTATATTCTGATAAATAATAATAGTTTAATATCAAAATGAAAGTTGAAAGCTTAAATCTAATAAGAACAAAGAAATCTGTCAGAATACAAGAGGGGTAATGGATTGATTCAAAAGATATTTTGTCATCATTTATTGTTCTATCTCAATTAATTCTTTTCACACCACTGTGGTTTTACCAATAAAGTGCTTAAGGTTTTCAACCATTTTTTAAAGAAAAAACATTATTAAAGATTTTGATAAAAATAAGTGGAAATCTTTATACTTTAAGTGAACCTTAGATTATAAAGGTGCTGTGCATTGATACTAATAAACAACAAATATTTTAATAAATAAACCCCACACACATAAGTAAGTTTATATAACAGAATTTATTTGAATAACAAATTAATTCTTACAAACAATTATCTATTATAAATGTTTACATATGCATGAAATTTACCAGGAAAGTCCTCTCTCCAAACAGCATTCTCCTATATGTTAAATCTTCTGCCCAACACTTAATAAAACCATATTTTTTCTTATTCTTTTGCTTTTTTGTAACACTCATTCTCTTTTCTTTTAATGGAAAATTATATATTAAAATATAACAAATGTCTGAATAATCTTCTCTTTGTTATCCCTCCTATTGTCTTTCTCTGCACCATGCCTTCATTAACATGATGAGATCTTTGGTATTTACCATGCTTTGTTTTCAAAACAACAATTCTAAAAATAACAATTTTTTACTCTAACTTTCTTACTTTAAAAATTAGAATTATTAATTAAAAAAAGCAAGAGAAAATACATCTGGAAGAACCAGAACCAAACAGCTCCACTAGTTAAAATATACAGCTGCACTGAAAGTAATGGTGATATCAAAATCAAATCATATAAATATTTTATTAAAACTGAGCAACAATATAACAACACACAATGAATAAGCATTTTATTTCAGCAGATCTTGCATTAACTCATATACTAATAATTATATATATTTAATAATAGTTATAATAATTTTTTATCATTAAGAATGAAATTTATTGAAATAAAAATTTAACTTACTATTACATTAATAAACATAATTATTTTAATATTCAAAACCCATATGTTATTGAACTATAAACTTAATTTTAAATTATACAATATTAATTAATTTATAGGAAGATGTGAAGCGTGGATCAGGACTTCGGATCCATTGCTTATTCCCGATAGTTAGTGAGCAAAAGAAAAAAATGTTAAAAAAAAAAAGTGCTGTTAGCTAGAACAAGTGAATTTGTACCAGGGTAAGTTTTCAAGCCTACTCTTTTTATTATATAATATTTAGACACGCCTACTAATAATCTTTCTATATATTACTATAAGAAAACGGTTTATCTCATTCATTCTCTACTATATTTAAATCAAATCCATTGTTGTTTAGTCCAACTAGCTGTATTTATATTTTAATTTAAACTTAGGATCAAAGTGGTATATACTGCATATATTTTAGAATAGATTATGACTATCTTTAAGTTTTTTTCTTAAGTTCCACCGTCAATCTTGAATTGATATCGAATGTGCATGAATATCCTGCATTTAAGTGCTAATAATGTTTTCTGTTCGGGTGGCATGCTTCGTACTTAATCATCTTATAAACTGGATAATTGAATGCAGTTGGGAGCTAATCTGCGATTTCATACTAACAAAAAACTGAGCATAAGTCTATATGTTAGTTAGCTAAGTGCTATTTCTCCATGCATTATCGAGTCTGCTCTGAACCTTCCATACCGCTCCTCCAGTGATAATGTTATTACCTTCTATTTTCCACATAAATATTTGGTCAACATGATAAAGTATTACAGAATCTCTATTTGAGATCTTTTAAGCAATGGCTGAAGTGCCACTTTCTTGACTGATCTTAATAAACTGAAAACGTAGCTCATCGAGGTGGTGTCTAGGTTTCCACCCGGTTCCCTCTGAACCTTGTATATGTGCAGTTTCCACGGAGGGCGTTACGGATTGGTTATTATAGGCGCGTAAGTTTGGTTGTGACTTGCGCCTTGGACCAGTTGATCTGTTGATGAATATTCATTTCTTTTATCCACTCATATCTGTTATCTTCCACTCCCTATGTTGATACTTGACCAGCGTGTCAGAGCGTACATATCCTTCTCCTTGTTGGTCAATGATTGGTTTATGTATGTCTTTTGTTTCTGCGTTTCTTGCTTTGAGTATCATAAACACAATATGCCTTTGTTCTAGCGTGTTGTTGCAGGTTTATATTTTTCCTCAAGCAGGTTTAGTGAACATGATGTATACATTCATAGATTCTTGACATATTATTAGCTAAACTTTCCCTTTTTCATATCAACTGCGGTAAAGCATCAAGTTATATATCATTATAATTACCATGTTGCCAGCTCTTGGCGATCTTAATTCACCTCTCTCGCTGTCATAATGTAAATCATCTATTTAGTCATTTTTTATATATTTTTATACGGATCTACATTGTTTCTAAGCGAAAAAGTATTATTAAATCTATGATATAATATATTAACTGTATATCTGAGAATATCTCTGTATGAAGAAAAAATTTTTATTATTTTTAAACAATAAGTCAAATCTTTCTAAATTACTATTTGTGTTTTCGAAACTAACACCATATACCTTAAAGTTCTCTTTATTTCTTATCTTCATCTATGTTGCTTTGTAAAAATATAAAAAATCTATACCATTATCTTTAATAACTATACCTTCCTTCTTCTCATATAATTTACTTTATTATATTTCATTCAAAATATCATTATATTAATATAACTAAACTAATCCCTTTAGCTTAATATAAGCATATAACACCTGAAACAACTAAAAAATGCATTACGTTAGCAAGTATCTATATGCAAAGAAATATTCTGTGACTAAAATACTCATTAAGATCATTCTTAAAATTATTTGGCTCTTTCATATACATTATTTGATCATATCTACTATAATTTGGACCTTTAAACGACTCTGATACCCAGAGGTGCTTGCCATTGGATTTATTTGAGAGAGAGGCTTAGTCGTGCGGACAGTAGTATATCAAATGCTCACATGTTAATGGATATTAATCCCAAGCCTTACATTATTAAAGTTTCATAAATCAAGTGATTAAATTTGTTTGCATTTCAGTTCACTTAAAAAAATTGGTTTGGTTCTTTATAGTGAAAAAAAATCTCTGCTGTGAATGTCATTACCTGTTCTGAGCTGTTTGTTAACTTTAAATCTGGTATAACAATAAAATCATTGAGCCATCAGTATAATTGGAAACCACTTAGTTTTGGTCATTTTCAAAAGAACAATTCAGCAATACAAATCACGATTCAACAATAAATATATACAAAAAAACATTAAATAAAGCTCACAGTCTTAGCAATGTGCCATCTGGTTCATGGACAGATTAGGAACTATGCCGTTTTGATACAGCCAGAGAATAGATTAACGAAGTTATCAAACAATTTTGCAGATCTTTTGTTGATATAAAGAAAACTGTTTCAAAAACATTTTGTGTAAAACGGTTTCACAGACTCTGTGAGTATACACTATGCTGTATGCTGAATCTCTTTTTTCAAATGCACATATACCATTCACCTCAGATACTCACAAACAGGTCTTACCTGTGATATTCTTTTATTCTTATGTATGATTTATTAGAGCAGATATCATGTGCAAACCACTTGTACTCTCTTCTTTATGAATGAAATGTGGTCACCAGCTGTGAACAACAGTTGAACCTTAGACCTAAACAACTGAACCACAGCAGTTTAGAACTCTGATATAAAGGGTCTTACCTAAAGCAGTTACTGAGGAATCTTCTTTAACTTGATCAAGTAAAGTGAGGAGGCTTTAGCGGTTTATCAAAGAGATTACTGCTGGGTTCTCCATTAAATGAACCAATGAGCATAATCAAATGGAAAAAATCTTAACAACTAAATTGCTTATTCTATGTTATACAAAATACTCGATTAAGCAAACATCCATTATCTTTAATAAATTGAAGATAGTTTACTAACTTTTATAACGAAACCTCTCATTGGTGGACCATCATTCTAAAATATTGTGACAAATGAAAATTTTGCATGATTAAAAGCATTATTCTACTATAAAAAGCGAATGCAGAAGAAGAAGTGAAAAAATGTTTATTAACAGAAAGTACACTGTGTGGTGGCTTATCAGAAGCTTTAGAGTCTGTAGAAAAACAATTCCTATTAACAGAAAAAGAATATATAAGATATTTAAGTTATCACAAAGAATAAAAATCATGTATAATTATGCTTTTATCAACACCATTTATATATATTTAAGAAAAACATGTGTTGAAACTTTTTCTGTGTTTAAATCCTAAAAACAGCAATCTAGAAAATCTAAAAGCTAGTTAAGAAGTAGGGTGATGTATCTTGACCTTCATATATGAGCTATCTACTTTTAAATAAAGAAATATAAAAGCACTCAGCCAGATATATTAGGAAAAAAAATTATGCAACAAAGTCTTTTTCTAATCACATGAAAAAAACATTCATGTCTTAACTTTTTAACTATAAAAAATATTATTTTATATATAAACTAGGAAAAAAATATTTGGCTTATGTTTTTAACATGATTGATAAAAATGTTGTTTAAGCCGTTGAAACAGAAACTTTGAAAAATTATTGCATATATATGATTAAGTTGTAAACTAAAGCTAATATGATTGCACTGTGAAAAAAACATGAAGAAAAAAATAAACATCATCACATTATTAAAAATATTCAGATGGAAAGATTATCATTCTGTGTGCCCTTAAATTTAATGAAAAAGAAAAAACATTACCTTTAAACTCATGTGTAGACATTACAGGAGTGTGGAAAACCAAGAAAGCACATGATCCGTCCAAGTGGGAGAAAAAAAATCTTTATGATGATCAGTTCTTTGCTGGATTATTCCAATTAGAGTCTATAGTAAAGTGCATGAGGCCACTCTCATGAAATGTCAAATAGAGATATAAGCACTCACTATTGTTCATAGAGCTGGTTAAGAACCAACAGCACCATCCCAAACTTACTCAGATATTAATAACTTATTACAAAGCTTATGTGACCAGTGGGTAAAGGACACAGAATGGAAATCCCTCAAGGTATTAAATATGGTACTTAAATATGTATGTTTAGGTGTTTGCATTACTACATGCTTCTCAGATCATTGAAAAGTAAAATAAAACCTTCTTAATATTTAAGAAACTCAAGTTTGACATAAATACATCAATATTGAATTACAACACAAAATATAGATAAAGGCTTTAATGACTCACTATTAAATTACTGCAACAAACTAATTAGAATAGCAAAGGAAAACTAGTTAATGGGTTTGAAGTCCAGTTCTTTTCTTCTAATTTGTGCAAAAGGACAACTACGATCTTCTGCGATAAAGTGATAAGATATTAGGCCTTGCTGACATTTCTTGAAAAACTGCTTTTAAAACATGTTAAATTGACTTAGACGACTATGACTAAATCAAATGTCAACATTAAATGATGAGACAAGGGTGTTATCAAAGAAGTCAAATTGGCAAAACAGCTTAGATTTAATTAACAACTAAACTAATTAGAAGATTTCGATAATAAAAGTTCAACTATTAAATTTAACATAACGAATATAATGTTACAATAATTAAAGTAAGGAAAATCGTGAAAGGTAAAGATTATGTAATGGATGAAATCCAAAATATATTTGAGTTAATTCATAAAGTGTTTGTAGCATGCCTCTTTAATGCTTTAACAAACAATATGAATCACAAACAACTGTCTGAAGGTAATTTAATATAGTAGATACGATGCAACTCTTTTCCGTGATGTTTCCTACAAATAATGAAAACGATCCGACCAGCGATGATGTTATCGGACAATGAAAATATGAAGTATAGCTTCCATGAAAAGTTCTCAGACAAGCATGAGTTATATAACCTTGATGGATATTAAACATTTGGATCATTGGAACTGTAGCGATAAACCAATGATTGCTACCATCGTATCTCATTTTCTCCAATCGATTTGAATTTCATGAACGGAGTTCAACATCATTATTTAGTAATAGCTGTCTCTTTCAGCACAAGCTAATCGAAGCAAAGTCGTGGATTTCTAAGAGAAATCAGTTGCATAAAACGACTATTCATATGAAAAATCTTAATAAATGCCTTACAGCTAGTCCAGAATCAAATGACTCCTTCAAAAGAAAAGTCTAGATAATCTTCTCTTTTTATTCTCCCTATATTGTAACACTATCACCAATACCTTCCATTGTTTGTGTAGAATACAGGATCTGATGCATTATGCTTTATTTCAGTTAACAATTAAAATAGCTTCAATTTTTTATCTATTTCTTACTTTAGGATTAGTTCTTAATTAAAAAGCAAGAAAGAAAATGCCATCTTTAATTAGACTTGAACGATGCTAATTAAATACATTCTTAAAGTGTTGATAAACCATCACTAAATCAAATCAACACTAAATATTTTAATAAAATTGATAACAATATATTATTGTTTTGATAGAATAAGCATTTTATTTCAACCAGAATCTTGCATTAACTCAACATATGTCATGGATGTACATATATGTATGTTTGACTAATAGGTTAAGCAATTTTTATCAATAGAATAGAAATTTATTTAAAATAAAAAATTTAACTAACAATACACATTTAATAAGCATATTAATTATTTTTAACTCTATTAATGCAAGACCACCTGCTGATATTGAACTATAAACTTAATTTAGGTCTCTACAATATTAATTAAGTTTATAGGAAGATATGAAGCATGGATCAGACTTCAGATCATTGCTTCATTTCCCAATAGTTAGTGAGCAAAAAAAAAATATTTTAAAAAAAGTACTTCACTTTAGGTCAGAAGGTAAAATTTTACTCAGGTGAAGTTCAAGCCTACTCTTCCTTCACTGTAATGTTTAATTTTACTAATATACTATGCACTTTATAAACGTTTGTCTACTCATTCATTATATATATTTTAAATCTAAGTCAGTATTGTTTAGTCATTATTCTTGTTTCTGTTTTTAATTTCTAAACTTTCTGAGATCGATGGTATATACTGCCTTGTATTTTTGAATGGTGACCTATCATTTGAATTTCTTCTACGATTTCCCATAATCGGTATCGGTTAGTATCCGGTCGTGCCTTGGTATACCATTTGGGTACTGTAATATTTTCTAATCCAGGAGTGGCAATAGACGCTTAATCATCCTTACTATCTGCATTTCTGGATAATTGAATGCAGTTAGGGCTTTAATGGAGTTTTGCCACCTAACAAAAAACTGAGCATAAGTCTCTTGGTAAGATTCAATAGGTATGTTTCGGCATTAGAATACATCAAAACCTTCCTGCTAACTCTGCACTCAGTACGATGACATTGTTACCTTCTCATATTCGCAAATGTTTGATTTGTATCGATAATTATTCCATGATCTCTGGCTTAAGATTCTTTCTGGTAATGACTCAAGAGATACTTTTCTTGTTCAGTCATATTTAAAAACTTGAAAAACATCTTTAAACATATCAAGGTGGTGTCTAAGGTTTCCACCCGGTTCCCTCTAATTATGTATGTATACGAATTTTGCCACGGAGGCGTTACCGGATTGATTATTATAGGCGTAAGTTTGCGTTGTATTTGCATAGCAATTTGGATCAATCATTGATGAATGTTCATTTTCTTTTTATCACATCCATCTGTCCATTGTCTTCCTCCTGTGTTGATCACTTGACACGACGTGTCAGGGCACATGTATCCTTCTCTACTTTACATTGTAAATCAATGATTTAGGTTGCATATCTTTATCTTCATTTCTGTTGCCATTTTATTTCAGGTATCCTCCTTGACACATACTTTTGTTCTGGTATGTTGTTGCTAGAGACCCATGTTTTCCTCCAAGCAGTTTAGTCGTTGCTTGATGTCACATTCATGAATTCTTGAAGCATGTTCATGTCTTCCTTTTCATGTCACTTCTTTGATGAAAGCATCAAAGTTATACTCTTCATTATAGTACCTGTTCCAGCCTCAGGAATATTGAGTACTACCTCCTCACCTGCTTTGTCATAATGTCCGTCCATCTATTGGTCCATTTTTGCTATTTTGCTACACAAGGTCACAATTTGTTTCTAAACGTGTTTTTAATACAGTCTATGCAAAGTATGTTGTATTATGTATCTTAGAATATCTCATATGTGAAGAAAAAATTTTTTTGTTCTTTCAAAAACAATAATCCAAATATTCTAAATTCTTTATTTATGTTTTTCAAAAACTAACTTTGCCTGTGGGTCCTATTTTAACCCTATGCCTATATGTATCTGTTTATACATGAAAATGTAAAAATCCTGCCGTGTCTGTCTTTAGTAACTATTATATTATTCTCCTCAATTTACTTTATTTGTATTTCATTTAAAATATCATTTACTGTAATATAGCCTATCAACTGAAATAATCCACTTACAGCTTAAGCTGACTTTCTCTGACACCTGAAACAACTAAAAACATTTCCATTAATACGAGTATCATATGTAAAAAGTATGTGAGCCAAGATATCGTGAAGTCCCCGTTCTTCGAATTATTTGACTCACTACACATACATTTATTTTGATCATCTACTACTGAGTTTTGGTTTATTTGACATCAATAAATTGCTTATAGCAAGTTATTTGAGAAGGCTTGATCGACAAGACAATGGCCATATCAAATATACATATTAATGGATAATAGTCCAAGCACATTGATAAAGTTTATGACTAAATGCCGTTAAATTTTACTTTACGTTTCAAGTTCACTTAAAAAAATTTAATTTGATTCTGCTGAGCGAAAAAAAAAAATCTCTGCATGAATAAGTAAATGCACTATTCTAAACTAATACCAATATTATTTTAAATCTAGGAGCGATACTGGCGCAACTAAATACGGTAATTTGTCAGCCTGAGTTAGCGAATACGCCTACCCGTTTTACGGATCATGACACCCCAAAAAAACAATTTAACATAGCTAAAGTACGATTAACAAAACAAAATATATACAAAAAACATTAAAATAAAAGTAAAATCCCATGATAACACATATCCAGTTACGAACCTGGGATCGAAACCAACTACCATTTTGATACAACGAAATAGATTAACAATTATCAAATAATTTGCCAGAATCGCATTGATATCAAAACTGTTTCAAAAAAACATTTTATCTTAAAGCGTTTTCTTGAACTATAGCAAGTGTATACCATATACACCTGTATATGTGAATATGTACACACATAATATACTATGCATTATCAATTATAAAACATGGATATACCTATACAAATATTTCTTTTATTATTTTGTAAATTTATTAGAGCAGATATCATGTTGCAAACACATACTCCTATTAACACAGGCCAAATACTTGCTGATGCACAACTATAGCCGCACGGAAGCAACAATTGCAGACATAGACCCTATTATTTCAGGCTACGGCAATTTAGAAACTCTACAGTGTAAAGGGGTCTTCACCTAAGCGGTTACTAAGGAATCTTCATAAGCAGTCTGATAAAAAACAAAGGCTTCACCTAACAGTTTTGCTCAAAGGGTCTTACTATGATTCCTCAATAAATGATTCACAAATGGCATAATCAAATGGGAAAAAAAATCTTATAAAAAGAGATGCGCTGGTATCTCTATATTATACAAAATATAAATTAAACGACATACGCATTTACTCTTTATTAAGTTTAGAAGATGATTTGCCTATTTACAACACAACAAAAACTTATATATATTTTAGTGAGATAATAATTACAAAATATTTAACAGTGGTGAAAATTTTGCATGATTATGGCATTCATTCTATATAAAGCAGTAGAGAAGTGAAAAAAATGTTTACGTAACACGATACACTGTGCGTGTAATTTTGACTTATCAAAGCTTTCGATCTATGAAAAACAATTCTAGCAGAAAAAAAAATTATCTAAGATATTTACAAAAAGATTTATCACGAAATAAAAATCTATTATGTAATTGTACTTTTTTTTTCCTCAACATTTATACTATATTTAAGAAAAACATTTATTATTTCAAACTTTTCATATTTGAGCGATATAAAAACAGTCTAAGTAAAGTAATTTAAAAGGAGCGGGTGGGTATATATTTGACGCTATGTATAAACTATCTACTTTATACGACAAAAAATATGGTAGCACTAGCCATGACGGAACTACTCATTAGGGGAAAAAAAAATTACTTTGTCTGAAATCTTTACGCCTAATCACACACAAAAAAAAAAAACAACTAACAGTATTATTTTAACTATAAAATATTCATTCATATATATCAAACTCGGAAAAAAATGTTTAGCTTATAACACCTTTAACCCCACCAATTAGTTAAAAAAAATGACACCCAGCTCCATTAAACAAACTTGGAAAAATTATACATATGTGTTGGTGTAAATTATTAAACTAAAACTAGCTTCTCAGGTACTATTAAAAACTTTTTTTTTTTTTTGAAGAAAAAAAGAATGCTGCTGTTACGTTATTGCATCAGAATGGGAAAAAATTATCCCGTCTACCATATTTTCCTTAATTTAAAACAGAAAAAGAAAAACATTCCACACATACAAATGTCATATAGGGCATTTTGGGTGAAAATTGAAAACCACACGATGGAAATCCAGAATGCGGAGAAAAAAATCTGCTGTGACAGTTAGTTATGTGTGCTGGTTTAACCTAGTTAAGGTCCTAGTAAAAGTACCTAAGAGCCACTATCTGTGAAATATTAAATCAAAAGAATATAATAACCTCTGCCCTATTTACTTCTATTCTAAGGGCTAATTCACACGAACCAACAACACCATCTGAGCCATATGGAGTGTTTCATGACAGCCCGCAAGCTTAGCAACAGGCAGTAGGAGACATGGGCCAGGAAATCCTGAGAGCTAAAGAGCTAAATGTGTAAAGTACTTAAAATATGTGTTATTTGGTGTTTACGTTGTAAGTACTGGATCATTGAAAAGTAAATAAAGCATTTAATATGACTAAGAAACTCAAGTTTTTGATAATTAAATAATGTTTAATTACTGGCTTTAAAATATGAATAAGGCTTTAGTGGGCCTCCACTTTATTCCCTAAATTACTGCCAACAGCTAATTAGACAATAAAAAAAGGAAACAGGTTAATGAGTTTGAAGTTAGATTCACTTTATTCTGATTTTTATTAAAAAAAATTCAACTAAGTCTTCCTACGATAAATAAAATGAATAATAAAAACCTTTACGCAAAAGCATTTCTTATGGCTTTACGCTAAAAACTTAAATGTTTAAAATTGACTTGGGCAGTATAGCTAAATCAAGTATAAGCTGATAAGCAAAATGGCGGACAAAAAGAGGTGTTATCAAAGAGATCAGGTTGCTAAAAACTGACTTGGATTAATTAACAACATAAATAAAACGGAAAGAGATTTCAAATGACAAAAAGTTAACAAATTGTAACATAGCGAAATGCTAAATATTTACAATGGGTTAGTAAGGAAGAATAGCGAAGGTAAAAAGGTTACATATAGCTAGATGATCCCAAAATATATTTAAGATTAATTCATAAAATGTTTACATAGCAAAGACATATATTTCAATACAGCAATAAAACAATATGAATCACAAGTAACATGAGATAGTTTAATAATGAATCGATGATCCTTCAAACTGATGTTCCCTCGGCGTCGTGCCAGTCCGACCGACGATAGGTGTTTGTCCGGACAATGAAAATATGAAGTATGGCTTCCATGAAAAGTTCTCAGACAAAGCACCAGTTATATGGTTACAGTTTGGATGTTAAGGCATTTTGGATGGTATTTAGGAACCTAAGCGATAGGCAAAGCTATGATTTTATTAAGCTAACTCATTTTTCCTGAAATCTGGTTGCATTTTATTAGAACAGGTTCAACTTCTCCATTGTTTGAAAATGACAGCTGTGTAACTTTTCTAGCTAAACTAAATGTGAAGCAAATCTGACGGATTTCTCCCAAGAGAAATCTGAATGCACTTTCAAGCTTGGAAATAGAAACAGCAAGGAAAATCTTAATAAATGTTGCTTACAAGCAAAATCAGAATCAAATGACTCCTTCAAAGAAAAGTCTGGAATAATCTTCTCTTTTGTTTCTCCCCTACTATTTATACTTTCTCTGCCAGCTACCTTCCATTGTATTGTGATCTGAGATCTTGATAAGTACCCCTTCATGCTTTGTTTTTAAAAACAACCGTTTCTAAAAATATTAACTTCAATTTTTTTTTTTATACTTTCTTGCACTTTAAGGAGTTGGAATTCTATTAATTAAAAAGCAAGAAAAAGTACTATCTCTGATTGTAGACAGGCAGCTCTTCAATAGTAAAAATTAATGGCCAATTCTTTCAGAAAAATGTTGGTGAGCTTATCTCAAAAATCAATCATACTTAAATATTTTAATAAAATTTGAACTAATAACAATATATTGTTATTTGATAGAATATTAAGCAATTTTTATTTCAGCAGAAAAGATCTTGCATTAAACTCATATATATCGCTAGATGTGTGAATACTATGTATTTTTAACTAATAGGTTAAGCAATTTTTATCAATAGAATGGGAGATTTATTTAAAATAAAAAAATTTAACTGTAATACACATTTTAATAAGCATAATTATTTCTAACTCATTTACAAACCTACCTGAAATGTTGAACTATAAACTTAATTTAGAGTCTACAATATTAATTAAGTTTGTGGGAGATGTCGACATGTGGATCGGACTTCAGATCCATTGCTTCAGTATGGTGAGTGAGTCTGCAAGTTATGTAAGGAAGGCATAGAAAATATTAGCCATCTGTCATCTATTAATTGAATGTAAATGCCTGCAAGCAGAAATGATAATGTGATTATACAGAAAGTGGGTTCTTGGTATTTATACTGGGTTTAGGAAAAGATAAGAGGATTTAGATATAAAGGCCATAGAATTGACAAAGATTATGTTGCAAAGCCGGATGGAGCAAGATAGAGAAGAATCTGGAAAACTTACAGGTGGAAAATGGAAAGAAAGCTAAGGGTGGCTATATGAGTTTGTCTGAGCATAGTGCTTTTGAGAGATTCTAGACTCTAAAAAAAATGAGAAACCACAGCTCATCACCTTACGCATACATTACTAAAAGAAGACATCTTGGTAAATTCTATATCATGAAAAATCCATTGATGTTTTGAGGCTATTAATTATCTATTTGCCCACGTGCTGTGTGGATGTATAACATTTGAAAAAATTCTCATTTTTGTAACTTTGGTAAAATCTTTGAAAATATAAAGATGAGAATCCATCTTATCTTTTCTAACCGTATGTATAGGCAAATCTTTGACATTTAGAAATGAAGCATGAAAGATCCCCAATAATCAATTTTAATTCCATTCACAGTATATATTAAAGGATGTTTTTAATTTTTAATTTGCTGCATGTCAGCATTAGACATAATATTAAATATATATAAC